>JAVSBV010000121.1:988041-999216 GCA_033117975.1 Parotocinclus spilosoma
GGGACGCTAAAAACCAAAACAAAGCCACGTGACGGTCGCAGCGCGCCGGAGCGGCCGTGGCGCGTACCCTTACACCTGGGCAAACATAAAGGAGGTAACCATAAAATATATTTTGGAACAGCAGTAAGTGCTTGTTTTTGTTAATTTTTATTTCATCTAAAACTTTTCAGAATTTCATCTTCGTTCACATGAAGATATTGTAAGAAAATTTCCCTGTTTTCAGCTTTTTTCCTCCAACGCGGAAGTGGTGAGTAAATAATTTCTCAGGAGTGCGATTTCTAAGTTCATGCTAATTTTCGGACCAGTTTTAGGATCAGTGAAAGCATTATTTTTATATTTAGCAGTTTTGCCCCATTTATTTCACTGTATGTATCTATAAATGGTTCATGACCATTGTATCTTACATAGTACAAGCCAAACAAGACTATTATTAGGAACTATTATTAGGAACTTTGGCTTACCTTACCTTTACCTAAGTAAAACCTAAACAAGAAGAACTGGCATTTAACTTTTTTTGCTGTGCTACGGTTGAATCAACAGACCTCAGAAGAACCTCAGAAGTGGCTCACGATTTCCTTTTCAAATTCACTTTTGGTTAAGTATTACGATCCTGTTTTTAGTTCTCTTATTTGTTTTTATATCCTTATTTATTTATCTCTTTATTAGCAATTTTAGACTGTTTTATTAAACCATACTTAATAACTTCTGATTTAATCTTTATAATCAAATTGCAATCTTAACTTTTCTCATTTTAACACTCTTGTCTGTGACTAGTGTATTCCAGGATAGGTTTCAGAAGCCCTCGTAAGCCTGAACATGTTAAGCAAAGGTAGAATGAGATCATTTGCTTTATTTGCTATAGAAGGTTAATAAATTAAATAGCTTAAATATAAGTTACGGTATTAACGAACCTGATAAGTTACGATTTAAATTCATTCAATAAGGTTTGACTACACAAAAACAACAGAGGAAAAAAATCATAGTCCAAACTATATTAGTGCCCCCATTTAGTCATGAGGTCAAACATATTCTTGTGTGCATGTATGCCTATTTTGAGACCCATTTGATGTGTGTTTGATTTCAGGATTTCCGTCTTCATCTTCCAACATTTAAACAAATGAAAATACACATTATAGTTTTAACCAAACCACTGACTTTAGAATGATTTTCTTTTCTCCACTGTCTTTTAACCATTTCTTAAGAGCAGTGGGCCAAGCCTAGTTAAGTGTTAGACTTCAAAACAAACCATCTGAGATTAACTGATTTAGTTTATTAATGATTCAGTAAAAAAGGAAGACAATAATATCTCCAAGAAATTTATTCCAGCCATGTAACCGAAACCGTCGACTCGTAACGCTTGCCAAACACAATGCGCGAGAGTTTTTCCTTAACTTTGCAGGAAACTAATTGTGTTATTTATAGAGGGAGTGAAATTAAGCAGGCTTAAAAGCCTTTGCCAGAGATTCATGCTTTCAATTCGCACCAGGCCCCCAATGCCGGCTGCATTAAATAGGTTCCCTTATTACTCCATAAACGAGTGTGGCTCCTCGCACAAACCACAAGCGATAAATTAAGTGTAATAAAAACACAGAGTGCACAGATTGATAGAGAAATTAAAAGCTGGCCTCTAATGCATTACGTAGGCCACGTTCAGAACAATAAAACCAAGCCAAGACAATCACCAGCCAATCAGATGCTTGGGCGGTTAGAGTATTCAAAAATGCTCACAACTGATTTGTATCTCATTTAACTGTGAGTAAATTAATCTAATAAATATTAGCAGTTTTAGCTGTTCATTTCAAAAAGGCATAAAACAGGGACGTAAAAGTGGACATGTGGAAAAAAAAAATTAAATGATTTTCCAATTAGGTGCCGGACGAGACAGCTGCAATTCCACAGACTGAGACAGCACAGGAAACACTACATAACAACAGATGCAGTAAACTATCAGAGTGTCCTATTTGCACTGAAGCTATTTAATGTGTCCCAGTATTGAGGTGGTGGCGTTTTATTGTACAAATCAAGTAGATCAACATAATGTTTTGCTGATAACACAACATTCTGTTTTCCTGTTTTTCTACGCACTGTTATCTCTCCATATATATGACCAAGTGTGCATTTGCTTAACTATAAATAGGCATATAAAGAAACATTTTGTAGGAGTTTTATTTATTTCTTTGTTTATTTATTTACCCTTGTTTTCTCACAGGATGCTGGCAGAATACACCTTCTGCAGAGTACATTTCTCAAATCCATTGCACAGTAGGGGGCAGATGATCTCGTCTGTCCTCTCTTCCTTAACCAAGGCCATTCATGTCTGTGTGATGACTGACCCCTTTAGAAGGCACAGATGGGACAGGAACTCTGGTCTCTGGTGTACTGGGCTAGCAAATTGCACAGCCACCCACCCACTTTAATACTGGTATTTACCACATCAATGTTTGTCGTCTCAGCCATGGGGGTCACACTGAATAGATATAAAATGAAAAAAAACCTGGGCTCTATTTGCCAGCACAAATACGTTAACAGAAACAGTTCATTTTTGCAATTTCCTCAAAAAGATCACCTTATACCACATAAATTAGGGAATTTGATACTCGGTTAAACTGTCAATCAAATTCAATCCAGAAATGACAACTAACAACATGGGTGTTTGTCACTGCCTTCACCTTTCCCCTAGATTCTGAAACTGACTGTGTGGTCGGGCATTGATGTTGGACAATAAGCCCTGGCTTACTGTTAATATTTAAATTCATCTCAAAGTGTCTGATGAAGTTAAGATTCTATCTCTGAGTTAACAAGCCATTTTAAAAATATAATTTGTGAACTATTATGAAGAGCAGAACAGAAAGTTCTAAATACAGTTCTGACTTTTTGGGGACACAGGAATCTGAAAGTTACCATGATGTTCAGTACAACCCATTCTACTGTCACTGTTTGTCTTTGGGGATTCCATGCCTGTAAGCTTCATCTTACAAACCTGTTTATGAGAGTGGATGAAATAACAGAGATTAACAATTAAAAATGGTGTCTACAAAGTTTTGGTCGTATACAGTAGTATATAATTGAATATAACCTTGTCCAGACTCACCAAGAGAAAACAGATTGTAAGCTGGTTCCTTTTAAGTTTTTCTTGCCACTGTAAACTTTAGATGCTTATTTGGGATCTTTATAGTTAAATCCCTGGAATCTTGTTACTTGTTGCAATATGTTTTAAAGTGGATCTCCAAAGATGATCACTGAATGTTAGAACAGAATATAGTCACCATGCTGCCAAAAAAAATTCCTCTGGGCAGTTTGTGTTTACGTTTGTGTGTCCATACTATTATCACGATACCTCTAGTCCTACATAGACCAAATTAAATAGGAAAAAGAAAGAGTTATTGCTATGGTTTGAAAGATGCCTTTAGAAAGGTGGTTGAAAATGCGATCATTATAAAACAAGAAGTGAAAGCAGGGTACATTTTTTAATTAGCCCACAACATTCATGCTTCTGATTATCATGCTAAAACATGCACAGCGTTGGGACTTGTCTGCTTGGAAGTCCATAATTATGTCCATAATGAGCAAAACTATTCCGTCTCTCATTTCCTCACTCTATCCGTCAGTCTTACTGTCTCTGTCATGCTGTTGCACCTCTTTTAATCTACACTAATGATCATTTAATTATGAGCATAAAACAAACATACATTAAATATGAGCTGGTTCTAATTGCAGCTTTGGCCCCTGGTTATGTTCAGTGTTCGCAATACATTATTCCTCATATTAAGGCGGAAACTTATATGCAAGTATGACTTGTTTGGACCAAATTGAGATAATTGGCTAACTGATACTAGCAAAATGAATTAATTGCAATATTTTAGAACAAACATAAACTGAGTGTGACCTTCCACAGCTGATATACTGTAGTTAAATGGGCAAATGATTTAACTACAATACAGATATATATTTACAAATGCCACTTAAAATGTTACTGTGCAAAAAGAAGCCTTATGTTAACCATGTCCAGAATCAGCAGTAATTTCTTAGAAGCATCTAGGATGGGCCATCACACAGTAAAAAATGTGTGTTGTGGTCAGATGAATTAGTATTTTAATACCAATACCTTTTTTTTTGGAAAAAATGGAAGCCGTGTACTTCAGACCAAAAACAAAAATTACCATCCAGACTGTTATCAGCAACAAGTCCAAACGCCATGGTCTGTCATGGTATGGGGTTGTGTCAGTGGCCTTGGCAAAGGTAATCAACACTTCTATGATGCAGCATTAATGCAAAAGAGTACATTGAGATATTAGTGCTACATATGCCGCCCTTCAAAATGACATTTTCGTGGGATACACATGCATTTTTCAGTGCAAATAATGTAAAAAATGCTACATTACAAAGGCCTAGTTACAAAATAAGGGGGTACGGGTACTGGACTAACTGCAGTCCTGATCAGTCCCCAATAAAGAAAGTGTGGAGAAATTTGAAAAATGTAAAAAATACAAACAACAGCTCCATACTCTTGCACATCTTAAGGCGTGTTGGCAGGAAGAATGGGACAAAATAACACCTGAAACACTAAATCACTTTCAAGTGTGGTAAAAAAAGAATGGCAACATTACAGAGTGGTAAAGGCTTTACCTTCCCAACTTTTTTGGAACTGGTGACAGGCCGGAAATGCAGAAATGGATGTTTATTAACAAATAAAATGAAGTTGACCAGACAAAACATTAAATATCTTAGGCTCATTCTGTCTGCAATGATATAAAAGTCACGGTGTTTTTTATATGCATGCTCCACAGTTTTTCTGATTTGGTGGTGTACATTTACTTTAATTTGATCAATTTGATTTCATTCCCATTTTCTAAATGCAATAAGCCACTGGTGTCAGTGTGTTATAGTGATTTTATCATGGGTAAGCAGTTTTATATCATGACTTAATTTTTAGTTTCCTACCTAATTTATCAGTGTTAGATCAGAAATCAAATTACCCAGGTCTAGTAATCTTTATTATTATCTTTAAGTATTTGATATGAACAGTAATCGATTTTAGATTAAATAACAATCTGTAACTCTGTGCTTGAGTACACACAGGATCTTTCTCATATAAATACTATAAGACACTTTTATAGTCAGCATCCACTCATTTCTCCCCTCTCCTTCATCCAGCTCTTATTAAATTGAACAGTAGTAGCATGATCATGGCACTGATGATCCTGAAGCTCCGGTTTCGCTCAATGGGTTAATGAGGAGGCAGGAAGTCATCAGAATGCAAGGGTGTCATTAGCCTTTCACACCTTCACCGTGCTGCACTAAGGGATACAGCCTGATGCCTGGGACTCCGCTTCCAGTTAACCTGTTCTTCTCAATTCCTGCCTCGTTGGCTGTTTAGAACAATGAGGATTAGGCATCGTGCATGGTGCTCACACTTAATCAGCGAGACCTCATTAGGAGGTTTCTGTGATAACAGGTTCAGCACTGGCAGTGCTGCCCATAATCCATAGCCTTAAAAAAGAATGATTTACTGAAAAGTAAATGATCAGTATCTGTATGTAGCAATGAACCAGAACCGACTGACACATTTCCAATAAAGTAGCTGGCAAAAGTAATTGGGTGAAAAATTATTATCCAAGGGCATTCTCCATACCAAACCAAAAAATACATCTGACCTAAACCCTGTTAAGAGCTGATTGAGACAAGTGGTTGTAATGTAGGGCTTTAACCAAGCAGTAAAGATCTGACTAGACCACCATGGGAATTACACTCTTTATCTCAAATCTGTTCCAATTTTTTTCTAATTTGTAAAAACACAGTACAGGAGTACACAGCGCAAGGCAAAACAAATTGCTCCAAAAACAGGAGCAAGAAGAGCCAGGAATGGGAACAAAACCACAGAGAAGGTGCAATGGGACTTAACAAGAAGACGTAATAGAACTAAGCTTTTATTTTTTTCTATAAGGAAATCTTATTTAATTACAGATAAGGCAGCACGGTGGCTCGGTGGGTAGCACCGCTTGCCTCACAACAAGAAGGTCCCGGGACCTGGGTCCTTTCTGTGTGGAGTCTACATGTCCTCCCCGTGTCTGCGTGGGTTTACTCCGGGTACTCCGGTTTCTTCCCACAGTCCAAAGACATGTGTGCTAGGGGAATTGGTGTCTATAAATTGTCATGTGACTTGTGTATGTATGACTAGTCTTGGAATGAACTTGTGTATGGATCTAACCTTGTGCGTGTCGCTGGATGGCCACTGATGCCGATAAGTGACGGTAAAAAAGCCAAATAAATAAATAGTCATTTTTATTGACTCTAGATTATAAGGAGTGATCAGATGAATTGCAATTAATTGCAAAGTCATTCCCTCCCATGAAAATGTATCACAAAAATTATTGCATTCCAGCCACTGCATTTCAGCCCTACGAAATGACCTGTAAACATTATTTCAATGATGGTCTCATAAGCTCAGGCTCTCATAACACTCAATATTGCATTGCAATAAAAGTTTCATTTCGCTGATGAAGGTTGATTCTCATATAGGATAGTGGGTTCACTTAAAATTTTGCCTAAGTACATCGCCATGAATAACAAAATGCATTACAATATCCTTCAAGAGTGACTTCACCCAATGATTCAGAAGCAATTTTTAGATTAACTATGCTTTTTCCAGCATCATGAAGCACCATGTCACAAGGCAAAAGTGATAACCAAGTGGGTCAGTAAACAGAACATTGAATTTTTGGGCGTTTTTGCCAGGAAACTCTCCAGATCTCAATTTTATTGATAACCAGTTATCAAAAGAGAATGGACAAACAAAAACCCAAAATGTTGATCAACTCCAAGCACTGATTAGGCAGGAATGGATTGCATCATTCAATATTTTGTCCAGAAACTGATATTTATGCCAAGGTAAATTGCAATGTTTTTTTTTTACATTTTTACAATTTTACATATTTTTGCAGAAATCCTCTTATAGCATTTAGCAGAAGAAGGGTCAACATGGTAAATATTACGTATTTGCTTGAACTGGATGTGTTATTTAATGTAAGGTAAAAAATGATAATTGCACTTAATATTATATACCATCTGACAAAAGGTTCTAAAAATTTGTGCCATTCTCAAAACATTTGGCATGACTGTAGAATGGCTCAGTAAAATTAATACATTATTACAATCCAAGCAACCCTGCATGCGGTGACGACTTGGCAGAGGTGGGATTTGAACTAAAATGTTCTGGTCCTTTGTCCTGTACCTTAACCACTAGCTTAAGTCCCCACAGATTAGTGTCATAATCTACAGTGATAATAAAAGTGGACTCCACACTGAGCCCTGTGAGGCATCGTACTTCACTTTTGTATAATCTTTCACAAATATTTTCATAAACGAATTAGTAACAGTTAATCAGGTAGGATCTAAACCAAGAAAGAAAAATTTTAAAAAGCACTGGCTCTAATATTAGTTATTTATTCTTAAACAAGCTTCAATAATTATTATGTCAATACAACTATAATTTATGAGACTGTAAAATCTCATAAGTTGATCTTGTGTCCTGTGTTGTGATGAGTTTTGAGTCATTGGATTAATCTTTATTTTGCATTTAGGCAGAATTTCACAAATAAAATTCTGTAATGTCTTACATAATTTGAAGGCCATATAAAGGAATGTAGGGTAAAAGAACAATGAACAGTTTTGTCTTGAGTAAGGTCATATTTATACCCTGTCGTGGTAGTGTGCTTGCTGTGACAATTATTTGTAGGAATCAAAATAAAACCGATGTTGTGTCGTGCCCCTCAAATTGTGTGGATCCACATGTTTAAAACAGCCAGCGGTAAAGCGGTGTTCATTTTGTTAAGGTCTCTTGAGTAATCGTGAATCAAAATAACCATGTTCCTTCTAGGTGTTTCTTTTTCTTCCTGTGCCTCATAGTAGCACTACTGATGCAATTTTATCTTTAGGCTATCCTGTCTGTAATCTGATATACTTCAGTCACTGAAATGTACTCATTCATCTGAAAGCACATGCATGGCTTTGCCACACTAAATCCTTCTTTTTCTCAACAGAGCAATTAAACAGAGACTGTGAGAAACAGAAGGCCATATATCACACCTCAGATATATCGTATGTAAAAAAAGTTGGAGTCATTGGGGAAACTACGTGTTTCTGCAAGTTCTGCAGATGTTAATGAAATAGACTGCAGATGCTATTTATTTTTGTTGCTTATAATTGCTGCTTTGGATTTACTTAAAAAATTTAGTTTTGTCCATGCTTTTGCTGGAAGTGTGGTGCAGCTGGGGTCTGCATTCATTTCGTCATATGCCTTAAATATTAATTGGAAATAAAGTATAATAATGTGATTTTGTTCTAGCATGAGCAGCAGTGAGTATGTGAGACCTTTTACTTGCTTGAGCTTGAACCTTTCCTTTGCATGTAAACAAAACTATTAAAACAAAATGTATTGCTTTAAATTAACCCTATATACTATATCGAGCCAGTAAAAGAAATTGCTGCAGATGTATTTTTTTAGCTTCAGCATGCCAAAATATATCAGGCTGTTCTTGTCAAATTATATAAAAATAACATTTTATAGCTTTGGAGTAAATACCTAAACAAAACACAAATTTCAAAATTAAAAGCAACTCACTATATTATTCATTAATTCTGATTATAGTCAGCTTTCTTTCTCATTGTATCAGCCAACTGATATACCCTGAAATTATTTTTAGTTTATAGTTTAGATGTCCCTTTTGGGTAGTTGTTTTTCAGCCATTAAAGCTAGTGAAAAGCATCAAACTTGATGCCTTTTGGGTACAGAGACAAAGAACGTTTATAAATCTAAAATTGTATTCAGGTTATCTGTCATATTTTTGCTTTCTCAAGTGAGTCACAAAGCAGAATATTAACTGCAGATACATATTTGTATGTATGTTTTATATGTTTACAGTAAGTACTGAAATTAAATTCTTGAAAAAACATTTATTTTAAATACAAACATGCATTTACTGTATGTTTTTACATTCTTATTGTAACTGTTTGCAACATAATTTTTTTAATCTGTGCAAGCAGTTGCAAGTCCTGCTTGTCTTCATGCTAACACCATATATGATCTCAGACCTTTAATATGCAGAGTTTTGTGGTATTCCTGACACATGTTACAAGGCTATACTATAATAAGGGTTTATATTCACTCAAGAAAAAACTATTTGACAAATCCTCACTAATCTTGTCTTTTTTTCCTTTTGCAATAGCATGTCTGTTCCGGTACAACTTGCTATCCTTTGCCTACCTCATCTACCTCCTGCTTATCCCTCTATTTGCAGAGCCAACAAAGACGACAATGCAAGGTGAGAATTCAGTACACGCAAACATTAAATACAAGATAAGCTGAAAATAATAGACTTGGATAAATTATTATATTATATTATTATATTTAAATTCACTTAAGTAATCTAAAAAACTCTAAGGGAATGGGAATCATTTAAAAGCATAATTTGTTTTAGCATGATGTGTACACATATACAGTTGCACTGCAATCTGCACTGCGTACTTTTAACTTTTAATTCAGACTTGGGTGGTAAGTATTTATTTGGGAGTATGTATGATTGCAAATTAACATTGCTGCACATTGTCAAGCTATGGCTCTGATGCTTTAAGAACACAGGTTATACAGCTAATAACAAATACACAGCAGTCTCAGGTTGAATAATTAATAACATTGGCAAAAAGACCTGATTAAGTGACTTTGACCACGTCTAGAGTATCTTTAAAATAGCAAGGCTTGTGAGGTGCTTCCAGTGAGGTGATACTGACCTACTGGCAGTGGTTAGAGGTTAGCCAAACCACAACCTAACCCAAACTTATTGATGCATGAAGATATCTTGTTTAGTCCAAATTGCCAAAAGAGCTACTGTGGTACAAGTCATAGAATGCATAAATGCCTGCTTATATCGGGCATGCAAGTTTTAGACTACACACTGGAGCATCAAATAAGATTTACTGGTTTGATGTATTCCATTTCGTGTTATATCTGTGGAATGCTGAGTGTGTTTGCACTGTTTGAATGTGGAAGTGTGCCAGAATGCCCTGTCATTAAAATGACAAACCAGTAGTGGGAGTGTGATGCTCTGGGCAGTGTAACCCCGGGTCTGGGTGATCTCTGTGGACCGGTGGTTATAATGTTTTTGCTCATTGGTGTATGCGGTATATGATCCTACAATAGCAACTACTGAATGTGTTTTTGTCGGAATTATAGTGCTGGCAAATGTTACAATTTACTTAAGTGCTGTTATGTACAATTTGAGAAAATGTACCCTTTTTAGTATTTATCATGAGCAATCAGTGGTGGTGGAGTTAAAATTAGATTCTCTCTGGAACAGAGCTAATCTACACTAATTGCTTGATGTCTACCAGACAGTAAATGATTGAACTCTGTCTGCAATCAAATATGTGTACTACTTTAGAACTCCAGATGATCTGTATGATGCACACTGAATACTGCTCAGGCATGCTTGAAGAGGTGGGCTCAAGAATGGTTCTGCTGTACTTCAATTTACTACTACTCATGTAGTACGTTTGCTGCTGCTTCTATAAAAACTTCTTATACCTGCAGCCCGAGTAGTCAAAAATAGATAATTAAAGATTGTTCGTACAATGTACATTAGGGGTGCGAATCTCTGAGTGTCTGGCGATTCGATTTGATTCCGATTTTTCAGGTCACGATTCGATTCAGAAACGATTTTTCAATTCAAATGGTCTATAAATTTTGTTTAAATTACGTGATTGACAAGATGAAACGACAACATAAACAAATAGAACATTTATTTAAAACATTACTTTTAGGTTCCATTCTGTATCAAATCTTTTTGCATCATTATATATTTATACAAAAAATAGGATTCTGCATAAAATTCTGTAACTAAAATTCCCAGTATTAGGTTAGCTTAGCTGCCTGGCTTTTTTAAATAAAAAAAAATCTATCAATGAACAAATAATTCAAAATATATTAATACAAATTCTACCATAGTGCATCTACCATAGTGCATTATCTTTTAACCGAAAATAAAATACATACTTTACAGTCATAGTGCGTTTATATTTAGCAAATCTTCAAAATTGAATCTTGAAAATAAAATACAGACTTCAGTCTTTTTAACCATATTGCACCAACAATTGTGCTCATGTCAAGCTCTCTCTTCCCCG
>JAVSBV010000121.1:1003261-1013671 GCA_033117975.1 Parotocinclus spilosoma
TAAAAATAAAAAAACTCTATGAGAGGGTGGGGAAAGGAAATAAGGAAGCACTGACAGAATACCATATATATATATATATTCTTTTTTTAATAGATTTTTAGATTATATATCTGCATATCTTCTACTAGAGAGACACCGTGAACTAAAACCAGATTTCTTGTGTGTGCATACTTGTCCAAATAAATCTGATTCTGATTAATTTAGAAAATGAAAGTAGTAGCAAGAGCAATAAAAATAAACCACACTTAATATTTTGTGTATATTTTAAGATAAAGGCACAGTGTAATCCCGTCTAAATTCCTTTTAAGTAATTAATCAAATTCCTTTGTATTCCAGTTTAGTTCTAACTCATTTTTATTGTTCATTGTTCATTTGCTCATTTGGTTGTTTTCGAATGTTGTGGTTTCAGTTTTTAGATCCTTCTTGTTCTATTCGAAAACACTAGAGCTATTTTTTTGTCTCTGACCTTTAGAGATTGTGGAGCCTCAGGAACATGGACAAAACATGTCCAAGGTATCATTAATATTCTATGGGCAGAAAGTAAGCAAAAAAATCAGACTAAATGTGAAAAGCAATGTAGATATATGGTGTATTTTATAGTAATAATTTTAATAGTTTAATAGTTTTAATTAAGTTGTAGTTTTTTGTTTTTAAATTTTAGTTCTTGCTTGTTTTTGTTCATTATAATGCTTTGTTTATTTTATACTTTGCATACTCAGTAAACAAAGATTTACATTACCTGTGAGTGATATTACAAATTACATTTGCGGTAAAATGTACGTAAAGCCATTCTTTATGGTTATTGCTCATTATTTGAATGTTAAAAAGACAACACAGTGTTCAGGTGTTGCAACAGTCCAACAAGCTAGCACACCATGTGTCTCATTGTTTTTGACTGACTCATGGTTTTTGACTGACTTGGGCACCACTTCTAATAATTATTAGTTCTTTTTGGAAGGAAGGAGGTTGGTCAGTAATCAGAAACTCTGCCAGGTATCCCATCCAGACACACTTATTTCTGCTCATTTTGTTCTCTGGGATAAATGCCTGGCTTGTGACCAGGACAAGTTGGGATAAAATATGAACAAAATACACCTATAATAAAGCTTTTCGCTGCTTTTCACTTAAATAGTGGCAATGCGCATCGTTACATCAGACCTCATGCATTTGTACTAGATGTGCATCTTAAATGCTTGGAAAAACCTCAATAGATTTTTAAATGTTTGATTGACAAGTGGAAAACTCACAGATACCAAAACCCTTAGGAATTGTAAATGTCCTCTACAGAATATCAATCAGATAGCTATGGAAACCATCTACAAGCTCTTGTGTAATTAAGAGTGTAATTAATGTTGGATATGTTTAGAAAATCACATAAATGATTATCTGATATAGATTCATATATTGAGGGCTGATTGCTTTCACAATTCAGAAATTGCTTGAATTTTCTTTAGACTTGTCTATATTTCTGCATATATGTGACCTAATATTTTCACCTAAAAGTAGAGGGTTCAAACATTAAAGATTAAAACAAATAAGACATAAAACATTATACTTGGTCATTTATTTATTGCTGAAAACTGTTCAGTGTTACTAATTAAATGTGTGGAACCTCTAGAATGATCAGTTCATTAAATTTATAGGTGAAATTCAAAGAGTCGGGTCTTTTCAATCAATGGGATACAATCAGGTGTGAGTGTGTGCTCTGTGATTAAGGAACAATATGCTTTTTATGTCTGGTCATTCACAACATGTTTGCGAAAATGAAACAAAGGAGATTTATGAAGACATCAGAAGTACTGTTGATGGTCTTCTTGGGGAAGTTTACAAAACTATTTTGAAAGATGTTGGGATCCAACAGTACAAAGCAAAACAGATTGTATATGGAAAATTAAACATGGAGAGAATGAAGAAATTGGAAGACCATAGTTACCCTCAGGAGTCTACAAGAACAAAAAGTGCCAAGGGCAAGGTTTGAAATAGTTAAAAACTTACCTTACATTCAAGTAACTAAAGGCCGGCCTTGCATTGGCTAATGTTCAGGTACAAAAATACACCATTAGGAGAACACTGAACAGCAATGGTGAGTGCAGCAGAGTATCAAGGAGAAATCTACTTCTCTCCTAAAACAACATTACTACATGTGCGCAATCTGCAGAAGACCGAATGAACAAACCAGATGGAAAAAAAGTGTTTGTTTGACCAAAACAGAGAAGAAAGCCCTGCATTCCAGGATAAGATTCTTATCCCATTTGTGACACATAATGATACGATATGGACATAATATAAACCTGTTTTGATGTATTTGGTCCAGGGTGGCTTTCCAACATTGTAGGAACAATGAATGCATAAAAATACAGGACAATGTCTCTGAATTGAATATCAAGAACGTGTCAATCCGATAGAAATTGAGTTGTACAGAGCAATGGGCTAAAATTCCTCAAAGCTGATGTGGACTGACAGATAAACAGTACCGGAAATGTTCAGTTACAGTTATTGCTCCGCATGGGGATCCAACCAGGTAATGAAAGAAAAAGTTTGCATACTTTTACCAGGCACACAAAGTAGTACCACTACTTTCTATTATTTCTTTAACTTAGTTCTCTTTATCCAATGACACAACTTGAAAAAAACTTTTTCAAAGTACCATTTTAAATAAACATTTCATACATCACACTTGGATTTCAAAACATTCTGAAATAAGAAACTTCACAATATAAACTTACCAGTGGCCTGGCCTCGTTGGTCGCTTTTGGAGAACCTGCACTGTACACAACCATATGTCTCTGGCTCACCTGCAGAAAGATATAGGAGAACTCAAACACAGAGCAAATGGCCCGCTGCTAAAGAGACGATAACAGAATTCTAAGAGCAGTCTGTGTTGTGCGATCAATGCCACAGTTTAACAGTCTAGTCACTGTGCTCAAGCTTGCCAGGCGTAGACAGCAGGGTGTGACCGTTATACATGATGTGGCAAAGTCAAAACAAAGAAAAAATTATTTCAGTTCCGTTGCTTTTTTTTGCCAAAGGTCATGCACTGTCAAAATTATCAGCATATTGACCTTTTTAAACATTCTGGAAACACCCTGATCATGGATCGTGCTCTGGCTCTAGGGCACAACCCTCAAGCAAGGGGTTAAAAGTGTTACACAATGAATCACACAGGGAGGTGTGTAGTGTTTGTTTTTATGCCGTGAGAGGTAAGGGAAACTGTGTAATCACCACTGGCTAATGTACCTGAGCATACCTTTGGAGAGGGTGGAGATCAAACTGCTTGTAAAAGTGAACAGTGAGAATCAGGGATGGAAGCAATAAGAAATATGAGAATATGTATGAACCTGGAACAATCACGAGCCAAGCGATGGGGATACATTTAAAGAAATTCATCATAGGGTGAATGTATTGTAGTTTTATATATAATAAATAAATATCTAAATAAAATATTGAATATCTCATGCAATACAAGTAGTTTAGCAATAGCAATTTATGATGGAGCTCCGTTCAGACAAATCTATCATAAATTAGATGTATCATAATCATCAAGGAATTTCATATATAACCTATTTATCATAGCACAGACTCAAATACAGTCCTAACTTTTCCTCTAGACTTTCTTCACTACATTTCCCAATGCTCATCACTCCTGCCACATGTCTCCTGGAGAGGAGAGCACTGTACCTTCAGCAGTTTTAAAACATATATATGACCAGACATATAAAATAAAGCTTAATTTATAATAAAGTGGTTTATTGAATAATGTATTAAAAAAAAATATTGGACAGTTTGCTTTTTGTTTGCTTTCTATCATGATGATAGAAATTAAGTCCTCTGAAGGGGTTGGAAGCTTGACCCAGCTGTCAAACCGTAATTCAGGGATCAGGAACACACTTCAATAAATCCATACAGGTATGTACAGGTGCTATGGTGTTAATATTTAATATTATTATATTCAGGGGTTTAATGGTGAAGTAATTAGGGCTCTGAACTATTACTATAAATGGTGGTTAGTTCAAATCCTGGTTATGCCACACTGCTCGCTCTCTTGCTCAGTTGCTCTGGTTAAGGTTTCTGCTAAATGCTGTAAATGTAAATACATCCAAAGTAACTCCCAATGCACAATGCAGTGCACCAATTAGGAGGTTTATAAGCCACATCCACAAGCGTATTTTAGAACATTCAACATATTTTCCTACAAAGCACTGCAGTAGGTTATTGGCCAAGCAAGGTAGCCTAGGGGATTCAGAGCAACCAACATGCACTTTGCTTTTCTCTGTTTGTAGGAAAGCGGGAACTGTCTCAGACAGAAAGTGCTTCACAAGCACCTCTACGCATGGTAATGTGCCTTTTGAAAATGACATTGCCCTGAAAAAATCCTTAACTTTTATCACATTACACCTTAAATGTTGAGGATATGAGATTAATGTAATATAGTAAGTATTATGTAGTTGCTTGTGTACAATCAATCACCTTTCAGATCATATTTCAGGCTAATGGATGGATAGATAGACAGATACTCTAGATCTAAGATAATAGTGTGCAATTATGTAGAAAGAGTGATTATTTGTCCTTTGTAAGACCTTTGATGGCTGTTCACTAATTGGCCTCCACCTGAAATTATCTGTAGTGGTTTTGATTACTTTAGAAATAAGATATTTGTTTCTTCTACGACTAGTACAGGGTGAGTCAAAAGGCACGGGACATTTTTTTATTTGAGCAACAAAAGGGAAAATGGACACTAAATACCGTACCTCAGGAAGTAATTTTTGTCTGGAACATGGCTGCCATCTTGAAAGCCATCATATTGTATCAAATTTTAGGAATGGGAAGGTGCTCATGTAATGTATCAAAAAAGACCAGAGATATCTCAGATTTGAAATATATCTTGTGATTAACAAGTTATTGACTCAGAAAGTTAATAAAAGACCAATTTCACACAGCACTGTTACGTCCCTCATAGCCAAATTCAGAGAAACCGGGATTAAGAACAACAACTCGCATAGTGGTCATTAGAAAATCACTACCAACAAAGAAACCTCAACAATGAATTTGGCAACCTTTCAATTCCAAAACCACAGCATGTGACATGTCTTGCGGCTTTGACTCACCCTGTGTCCGATGACTTTTGACTCACCCTAGTCCATGGCAACACAAATAATTCTCCATGGGAGGAAATGTGTCTATGAAAGAGCTCTTATATAAAGTTAAAAAAAAGAGAAGGACATATGGAATAATCCTAGAGCAGGCAGAAACCCATGGCATACACTCACACACTAGGTGTACTTAATAGCCACCAATTAACCTAACATCAGTGGGGAACCTTAAGGGCCTTCTACGCCTTCAGAGAAGGCCTAAAAGAATTCTGAACCAAAAAATATTTTTTTAAATGTTAAATAAAAAATAATATATATATTTTTAAAATGTCTATCTTATTTAATTTAATACAATACTTTTAATACATTTTTATCATATATGTTCTGAAGTTAAGTTTACTGTCAAGTTCACATCAGCAATGAAAGGGTTACTGTCCTAAAAACATGTTATCCAATCAGAATCGTCGTCTCTATCAAGGCCCGTCTCTATCAAGGTCCCAATTGGTTAGGTTACCTGTAATAATAATTAATTAAACCTGAATTAAATAGAAGGGGAAATGTTGATAGTGGGTATAATGCCAGTCATACTCAAAACATGGAACTAAAATAATCATTATTTCATTTGGATTGTATAAAGATACTCTAAAATAAAAATCAAATTTATTTTCTGACATCAAAAAGAGGAAGAGCTTGGGGTTCTGCCTGGTCAAAAAACGCCTTTGGAAAAGAGAGGCAGGCAAAGATAGAGGGAGGGAGGGAGACTCCAAATTGCTTTATTCATCCAAGCACTATCTAATGCTTTCATTTCAAGTTAGCGAGAGATAGAGACACAAAGAGGAAACACTGCACACCTCCACAAAGGCCTGATAGAGCTGTGTGAGAAGAGTCCAGGCCAGACTAACCCAGTCACTCAGGCCTTTATGAGGATGATGGACAGCTCCAGACATCAGCCCACACTGATGCTGCATGATACTGCCTCATGCACAGCTATCTTCCTCTCCTATCACACACACACACACACACACACACACACACACACACACACTGCATCAGAAAATAAATGAGGCACCACAACATAAACTCTTTTTATATTGCTGTGACATATAAAGAATTAAATATTAATATGGTGTTGTATATTGATCGGGAGGCAGAAAAAAAAGGAGAAAATACCTGCCGGTATAACGGGCGGTTGATATTTCTGAATAAAACAGTGACAAACTCGCTATCAAAGGGCAATTTTTAAACATTCATGACAGCAGGGGAGAGGTGCTGTGGGAAGGCCTGCTGGCCTGGTAGAACAGTGGACTCAAAGGAAAAGCTGACACACCGCTGGCCTGCTGGAGATCAATAGACTCGCGTAGACTATATTCAGCAGTGAAAATGAAAATGTGCACGACCTCTGGATCGAGTTAAATGCAAAACTGCTACACTGCTGTATATACAAGACTGTGCAAAGGCCTTAGGACACCATTAGATTTGTTGTTTTAGAACTGGTATAATGATCATACTGTATTTAACATGCCATATATGGACAATTGGACCCAAAAAATTCAAACCTGGATTCGCCACTCCATAATACTGTTTTCCATTGATCTTCATTCAAGTGTTTGCGAGCTTTGCATATTCTACCTTTTTCACCCTGTTTCCTTCTAAAGAAGTGGTTCATTGTCTACTACCCTTCAAAAAAGACCATTCTTGATTAGGGTTCTTCAGATTGTAAAAGGCAGGCTGAGCTGCCTGATGCTGCTATTGCTCAAGTGTAAAAGGGGGCAACACTTAATAGTTCGCATTGCTACTGCAGCCTATAAAGGCCTCCACAGCAGCAAAACAGCCTTGAAGCATCAACGATCCATCATTATTTAGCAGTGGTTATCAGGTGCTCTTTTTGGTGTCACAGCTCTAGCAATGGCCACAATTTGGTCTATTCAAACTACATTACACAATTCTAACATCGTAATTCATTACAACCATGATGCCTTGTCATTTCAGCATTGTTTTATCTAGACACTAAACAGATATGCTTGTGTCTCATTTGGTAATCAAAACCAATGACATACGTTGAGAAGATCCAGTGGAAGAATGACATACAAGTTTTAAAATCCCAATTGTTTTCAAGTACAATCCAGCCATTGAGCTCCATGTGGATGATTCATGAATGGACAGAGTCCAACCCTGAGAATGAGAATAAAAGAGCGTCTGAAATAAAAGGCTGTCTCTCCGGGCCACAAGGCAAGAAAGACAAGAGAGAAGTCCACTCCCCGTTAGAGTCATGTAGAGTGTTTGTGGGAGTGTGTAAGAAGCTGTCCTGAGGTCTGTCCACTCCAGGCCTCTTTCAAGTCCAGGGTGTCATTGCTCGTATGATGTGTCAATGAGGCCTGCAACCATTCCACCCTGTCAACTGAAAAAGAGACTCTACTCACTCTAGCCAGAGGGAAGGATAAAGGAATAGAGCAGCTTCAATTTTCATTCACATTTTCACTCTCAGGATGTAGAGGACTTTCTCTGTGTCAGCTAATAACCAGAGGACAGTAGTTAGGTCTCTACTCGCTAAACATCTGATGTTCTGACGCTGAGGTCATGATCTAGCAGACTACACACAGGTCTTCAGGTATGATCATGCACTTCTACTGCATGGTAGACCATAAAGCAGGGCTTGATTTGTGGCAAAGCTAGGTGGAGATGACACCTCCAATCTGAACTCCCACCTAAGTTTCCAGTTTTACAATAATTTCCAGTGTGTCTCCAAATTAATTCAGTATTAAATGGCAATTCAAGAACTGTATGACAATCATGATGAACTAAGTAAATTGATAACTATAACCTAATATAATAAAATTAAAGAGAAAAGTGTCCAAACTCTTTTAAATATTTTCAAACTTACGAACATATAATTTAAAACTCACATGCAGTTGGATCAGGAGTGCCCAAACCTTGGTGTAACATTGTAGTCAGTATTAATGTGTTTCTTTTTAGAGATTACTACCTGTATTAGTGCTGGAAAATTAACTGTATAATGCGTTTAAAGGTCTGCAAATGACCTAACAATCAATAAGTTATATATTCTGACTGGGTAAGTCATTTACGTATGTAGACAGAACACCAAATAAACATATAGAAACTATAGGTGTGTGATGCTTTGAGGGCTTAGCATTATGGGTTTTACCTACTTTAATAACCAGTGATATGTGGCCTAATCAATCAAATCTCTCAGCAAACACTTTGCACTCTAGAAACAATTAGAGCACTCAGGCAGGATCAATAATGCTGTATTCAGAGGAGATGTCAACCAGAGGTCCACTTCACCTCCTTGCTTGCACTTAGCTACAGCCGCATCTATCTGACAGTGCTACTTAAACCTCAGCTGGAAGATGATATATGGAATATAATGCACTGCTGCCTCAATGCCCACATGATTACAAATGTAATATGAATAATAATTTAATGTCATTAAAACAGCATGTTAAGTTCTGGGACAGGTTAGAAATAAGTGAACAGTCAGTTATCATAGTCAATCTGTTGGATGGGAGAGAATTTCCAGGAGTAGAGACCTGAGCAACTTTAACTAAGGACAAATTGCTAGGACTAGACGGCTGGGTCAAAGCAGCTCTAAAAAAAAGTCTACTGGGGTGCTTCCCCTAAAGGCATGAATATTTTGGCTGATCTGTGTATAGTTATATACAAACACACAGAAATGACATTTTTATTAGATACCATAGATAACACACAGATACATTTTGTAACAACTACTGGTCATGGCCCGTGAATCATACACAACGATTCAGCCTTTGTGATCTACCAATGGAGACCATCACAAAACCACACATGATTTGGGTAATGGTGGACCACTGGAAACACAGCACTTACAAAATGTGTCGTGACCATGTGTTGATCTGGTAAACTGTTTGTCAGGTACAGATATAATGTTTTTGTACAAGGATTAAGTAGTCTGAGGCCCATGCTCAACTGTGACAGCATCAATGACATTATTTTTTTGTTAGTGGATCATTCACAATATAGTTTAAAGGGTGATAATTTGGGGGTCCCTTACCATATTATGTGTAGTAACAGTCAGTGAACCTCAGTCAGTTACTGTTCTTATGAACCAGGTAGGCTCAGCACTGGAAACCAGTGCTCCACCAATGTTGTCACTCTGATTTGCATCTCACGCCTGGCAAGGTAAGGCCAGTTGGTTGGATTATGTGTAGATCCTAAGGGGTAACAAGTGCGCTGTGATGTATTGATGTCTTATCTAGGGTTGTTACTGCCTTGCACCCTGTGCTACCATCTAGGCTCCAGCTTTTCCACAATTACAACCAGTAATAGGCAAATAAGAAAATAAATAATTGAATTTACTTTTACAATTATAAAATGACTGGCACGTCATAACTTATTCAAATAGCAGCACAATATCAGTCTATTGTAATGCCGCAAAATGTCAACAACTCCTTCCTAGCAGTCAGACAAAAAACTTTGTACCTTATGCATTCATCCCTCGAGGCCAGGCTTTGTGTAAATGCTGTAACTTCAATGTCGGATTTAACATGCTAATATTGCAAAGGCAAAGAGGTTTTCTCCTGAGATTAAACCAACAGGATTATCTCACCCCCAGAGGAAATGTAGCAGCCCATAACCCTCCCAGTACTGCTCAATCCTGTTTTCACAACTTGATTCAGACAGGAGGGGCTTTTACTTGTCAGGAGCCATAATCTGAGATGACTTCATTTTGCACTGTTAGCTGGCAGGTGGGTCTGCTTTTAGTCTGGAGCCTGGAGGCGACTGGTGTCGTTCATAGCCATAGCCAGCTATGAGGTCACTGAGCACTGGACCATGATTGTTTATCTTACAAATATAAGTAAATTATAAGTCAAGTCAATTATATTACACTATATCAACCGTCACAATAAATGGGTGCAAGTTCTAGGACCTAGGAAAAAGTTTCTCTGATGTGAAAGTGTCTCATGTCTCTGTTCACTATAAACACATTTGCTTGTCAGCATTGAGTCACAGAAAGCCAAGTCCCTAGATATGGAAAAGTTTATTTACTATTTAGAAGTCAGCACAAAAACTGCAGAACACAATGATTCTGTGGAAAATTGTAGCCTACATATGTGACAGTTATGTTATCCCATATGAACAGACACAGATTTCATGCTCAGCACATGACCTGGGCAGGATAATACTCAGCTCACCCCCACCTCCACACACACATACACACACACACACACACACACTGTCAGTGATGAAATAAAAATATATTTTTTGCAAAATGTATTTTTGCTCTCAAAACAACAATATAATCATTAATTAGGAAACTTAAATT
>JAVSBV010000121.1:1018524-1034385 GCA_033117975.1 Parotocinclus spilosoma
AGGATAATACTCAGCTCACCCCCACCTCCACACACACATACACACACACACACACACACACACACACACACACACACTGTCAGTGATTAAATAAAAATATATTTTTTGCAAAATGTATTTTTGCTCTCAAAACAACAATATAATCATTCATTAGGAAACTTAAATTTAGGTAAGTTTATAACACCAAGGCCACCCACAAAGGTTAAGTCCCTTTTTAAGTCTTGCTCATACCAAGGTTTTTTCCTTATAACATTTAGTGATTTTTTGCCACTGTCGCTTTAGACTTGCTCAGTTGGAACTTGAACATGGTAGAGCTTCTTAGAGAAAATGCTCCTTAGTAAACAAACAAAAAATGCTATAGAAATAAATGTAGCTTTGACTTTGGCTTTATTTTACTGTATTTTACCAGACTCTATTTAACGACTGTATTAACCCCAGCTCCTTTACCATACTTCAAGGTGACTGATCACTTGCAGCCTGCAAAACTACTTTGCTATTGGTTTCTGGGAATCCATTTCTACATCCACAATCAATCAAACTTTGCTGGCTGCTTTTACATACATTAAATCTCTCTGAATTCTACCATACCGAAGACCTCTGTGAACCATCCTACTGCAATAATATTTGAGAAACCCAGGCTTGCCAATATCTTTCAACATCTCTTGTTTTCTATTTGTGTCTAAATGTTATAAATGACACCCTAACCCTGACCCTAACCCACCAACAGCTTATAGGAACCGGTCTCTACAGCCTTTAGTTCCAGCTAGTCCTAAGCATTTTGTTTTTACAGTGGCTATCATTGTTGTTGCTTCTAGCTCTGGACATCTTCTCACATGCTCTGTTGGTTTCTTGGTGCTGTTCTTTTTGTTTCTGGCTTCCTTTGTACTTTTGATTGTATTTCTGTATTTCTCAACTTCTTGTTGCTGATGTTACTAGGATGTTACTAGGTCTAACACAATATTTCTTAATCTTAACCCTAGCTCTTTTATCATTGTTGGTTCTACACCAGGAATCAATCTATATTATTTTTCCGGTTGGTCTTTGTGTACTTTGTGTGGTATTTACAATATCCTTGATGCTGTCCCAGTACCTTGTCCCATGTATGCCCCTGTTACTTTTTTTTACCCTTTATTTTAAGTTAGGAATATGGCCAGGTTGTACAAGTTTATTGTGATGTAGACAAGACCATTAAAGCCAAGTCAAGACCAAGAACTAGGCCAGATTACAATATTTTCATAATACAAGAATAAGAAGAAATTAGAGAAATGGACAAAAAAGCACTCAGGCAGAAATTTTGGATCACTGCAAACAGTTTATAAATAACCCTACCTTGTTCTTGGCTGGTCATTCCTAGACTGAGACAAGACCAAGTCCAACTAAAGTCAATAACTAACTGATCTCGGGAGCTACAACACCAGGCTGAGGACCATACTCGCTGCCTTTTAGATCCATAAGTCAAAGGGGAACACCATTAACTTTTAGACTCGGAAATAAGAGGGGAACAGAGACAAACATAGGTGCTCGTGTGTAAGGTTGCAAACTAAATGCAAAATGTAAGTAGCCTCAACTTGGATTATTCATTCCCCAAAAAAAGAAAAACTGGCCAAGGCAAAAGTGTTCTCAGAAGCAGATTCATGCGCACCTCCTGAAGAATGGCAAGTATACACATCTATCACCCCGCTCACACTGTATGTGACTCTCAAACAGTTAATCCTGCTAAGTTTGTGTAATGCTCATTTTACAGTCCTCCTCCTTGCACTGTTGGATATACATAGACATCATACTGCACCCATGAGGACACCTTTGGATTGTAGCGGTATAGAGAAAAAGGTATTGCCGCATTCCCTCTATGACCTATTTCCCTAAGGAATAATTTAACGCAGTGTATCTTCTGTGACTCTTCAAGTGGCTGGCTCTCAATAACAGATCATATTCTCTGTGCACACCTATACTGTCTACACATGGTGGTTTTTGGTCATCCAGTCTGAGCATCATCTGTGAAGGCTTCAGCGGCACTGATAACATATTTGGCCCTCACATCAAAAGGTGCCCTGTGAAAGAAAACAGCATCAATCACTGCTGCCCATTCATCTGTAGGCTCTGACAAGGCCGATTATTAATTTATCAGCCGGCAGCTTCACCGTAATGGAGTGGCTCGTCTGTCTCCATGCGAAACTAAGGCAGGGCCTATAATTAATAGGGAGCAGACATACCTAATTTTCCCTCTCTCCTTTGTGTGTCAAAGAGCAGCCAGGAAGGAAGTGTGTACCAGATCAGGAGCATCGCTACAGTCCTAGAGAGAGAATGCGTGGGCTATTGTGCTGTTGGATGTTGACTCCCAGCATTACAGGGATCATAAGAACGGCAGCTTTTAAATACAGGAATGATCCACTTTGCGTAAAGGAAGCTCAAACTCTTTGCTCAAATTATCTAGAGGAAACAGTAATCTGCAGGATTTTTAGAATTGTCAAAAAGCACTCACACCTAAATGTGATGGCTCTGCCGAATACAGACGTATATAAAAACAGAGCATCTTTTCACTCAATGGATTCTGACTCTTTATTTTATCTGAGCTGAGGCCTACGTCTGTGAAGCTGCAGCTCTGAGAAACATCAGGGATGATTGGAAGCAACCCCTCTTGAGAATTCATGAATCCTCAGAAAGACACCTCTCCCTTCCCTCTGCTCATCCTCGCCGCAGCCACACCTGTGTGTGTGTGTGACATTTAAAAGGTAACAGAGGTCTTCCAGCGTGAGGAGTTAATTCTACCTCATATTCCCTTCCTCAGCTTATAACACACAACACTGCTAAAATATAATTCTGCTTTCTCTAACCTTGTCTTTCGTTCTCATGAACAGGTGTCAGTACAGCCGGGTCATTAAATCAATTTGCACAAATTTGAAATGAATAATGAAAAACCCATTGGACCTGTAGCCCATACTATTTAAATGGATACCCCCTTCAGCACCTGTCTGAAGAGAACACAGGGCAAAAGCATCATTTCATAAAAAAAATAATTAATTAAAAAAAAGTTAATCACAGGGCTGGGTAAGAGTCAATAGCCCGGTTTGTTATGCACATTTACAAATATTAGCAAAAATTTGAATTAACAGTTATAAAGAAACATTAGGCAATGTAAGCTTCCACATTATTATATGTGGCATAAAAACAATCAAATCATGCAGGAGTTTAACTTAGTCTTTTCTTTTAGTGCAATAATCATAGCGACCATTTAGATTGTTTTTTATGGCTGTGTTCTTTGGAGTTCAGAGATTCAGGGCAGGACGAGCAGTGGCCCTTCTAATGAAGGCGAAATATGTCTTGTGTGTGTTTGCCTGGCAGCGCAGATGAGACAGCTTTCTTTAACACATCCTACATCTTCAGGCAAATGTTAGCAGTCACAGTTATCTAAATGTACCAATACCGATATTGTTTTGTTTTTGGTCTGATCAGGTGGAATACATGTCTTACAGCCAATTTTGGACTTTTTCCACACAGATATTTTGTGCTTTTTCAAAATTTCCAAATTTGAGTTCATCCCTCATTACAACACAGCCTGTCATGCTGGCATTTGATTCCCAACCCTGTTGGAAGTCAAGTTGTTTTTTGTCATTTGTTGTTTTTTGTCATTTGTCATTTGTTTTTTTTTCATTGTATTAAAGCCTCAAAGGAGCCCCAAACGAGCAAACCTAGTGCAATAACGGAAAGGAAAACTCCCTACATGTGATGAGGAAGAAACTTTGAAAGGACCAAAAATCAAGAGGGACCTTACCTTCTAGGGCAGCCTAGATTTTATATATAAGATTCCAATTACATTTAAGGCATTAGCAGATGTCCTGATCCAGACAGATTTACAGTTGGTACAATATTTCAAGCTACCATCAGGTTAAGTATACAATAATTATAGGATTTTTTTTTACTAGAGCTGGGACCTGAACCTTCAACTCTCTGGTCAGTAGTTCAGTACCTTAACTACTGAACCCCCATTGTAATGTGGTACGCTTTATGGAATTAAATTACATAAATATAAATATGAGATATAAGGATACATATGTAACAGTTTTGGTTGTTTGGCATCAAAAAGCTAAAATAAGGAAATGTGTGAGGGTGCAATTAATACAGGATAAACAGCTCAGAAACAAGAAACAGAATTATGTAATTATAATTATATTATAATTAATTATAGCTTACTAATTATAACAGAATAGTGTAATTACAGATGTTAAGAGAAGAGACTCGGTGTGTTAAATGAAACATGAACATAGAAGGCAACACACGAACCCAATTTGTCACTGCAGAGGTGGTCTAAAGTATTACACCCTGCACCACAATCTTATAATAATAACAAATATACTTTTGTGAATATAATTTTATAAATATGTACAGTATAATATTCTATTTTTTTATTTGCTAATTTATGTGAAGGATCCTATGGTTTGCATTGAACACTGTTTTCTCACAGCTACAACACTGTCTCTGTGGAATTTGCATGTTCTCCTGTTCCTGTTTGCTCGCATTTACTATGGGTACCCCAGTTTCCACCATAAAAAGAAAAATTGTAATAATTATTGATTAAAGATTAATTATTGTCTTTAAAGTGTCCCAGTGTGACTGATTCTTCCTTGCAATGGACTGGCTTCTTATCTAGGGCTGATTCTTGTCTTGCACCCTGAATTGTAGTAAGCAGGTCAGAAAAAGGTATGAATTAATGCATTTTTTCTGTTTATTCTTAAAAACAATAAAAATAACATACAAAAATCAGCACTAAGCTGAAACTGGTTGTGCCTAACTAACCAACAGAGGTCAATGCAGAAATGGTTCTGCATAATTTCCCAAGGATTTCCGTCACATTATTTTCCCTTGACCCTGCATGACAGGAACACAATGAACAATCCCTCCTACGTTTACAGCGTTTAGCAGACGCTCATATGCAGACTGAGAGAGGATAAATTGGGGGTTAAGGACCTCAAGTAAAGGCCCAATCATGGTAGATTATTGTTGGTGAGACTTTGCGCCCTTGTTCTTCTGGGCTATAGTCCAGATCTTTTACCACACAGTCACTACTACCTCCTACACCATGCACAATCATTGTCATTTACTATAAGAGAAAGTGTTTAGAAGTCCCATTAAAGTAATTGTAGATTCTCAGGGTTGTTTCGTCCTTGCATAGATTTCATCATAACAAAATTGGGGGCATTCATTTCTTTCAAAGTATCCAACATTGGCTATGTGATGTATGTATTGTCTATGATAATATCTTTATCAAAACATGTCTTTATAGTGCATGCATTCAATGCATCGTTGTAGTTAGGTAGGGTTAGCCACTATGCATGTGCTACAAATCAACCCAGCTATCTACCTAAAAGATAGCATAACTAGATTGTTTGTTTGTTTGGCTATTTTAACTTCGCCATTGGCATCATTGGTCATCTCAGTGACACACAAAGGTTATATCAACACACAAGTTCATCTCAACACCAGTGACATATGTACACACATACAAGTCAGTGCCAATTTAGAGTAATCATTTGACCTAACACGCATGTCTTTGGGCTGTGGGAGGAAACCGTAGTACCCAATGTAATCCCAGAAAGGATTCAGGCCGGTCCACCCTGGGATTGAATCCAGGACCTTCTTGCTTTGAAGCAGCGGCGCTACCCACCAAGCCACCGTGCCGCCTGTGCATGACTAGAGCGCGGGAATAAATACACTGAGAAGTTAGATTTCTGGAGTACAAACCATTCTCTCTTGTCTGATTTCTAGATTGGAGTATGATTTGAACATGAATGCTTGACAAATTCGATAACAGAAAAAATCCTATTATGATCCAAATATCAAGTACATGGAAACACACTTATTTATCTACGTATCCATTATATTATGTGTATTGTAATCTGTCTCACCTACCCCTTGTGTATAATCAATAAAAACAGATCTATCTTTCTCTGTTGTCCTTAATATTCTATGCTGCTACCTGTAACAGATATGATCTAGCCACAAATGATAAGCATATGTCTATGTTGTTCCATTTTCACTGTATTGTACCTGGACCGATGTCTTTTCATCAGGCCATGTGGGTCAGGCCTCTCAGAAGCGTCAGTTTAATGGTCAATGGCAGCGCGATACCTGCAGCATTCAGGCTGCGTGAGCGGCTCACCGTGACGTCCTGCAGGGGGGGACAGCGAGACGGAAGGGGGAGGCTGAGTCACCCGCTACACACTGACTGGTGCTATGGAAGTGTGTCGGAAGCAATCTGTCACATCTGGGCTTGTCAGATTGAATCAGAGATGCAGAGGTGAAAGCTACTGCACAAACACACTCGAGCAAGAGAGGCCGGGCAAAGCGGGGCAGGGCCACTTCAAGCCAAAAAGAGAGACCTCAAAAGCCTGGAGATACACACACACACACACACACACACGCACGCGCACACACACACACTCACACAGGATTAATACGTGCGACATAATAGCTGTACATGTGGCCTCTCAGAGGGGAACTGTATTTTATTTGGGCTGCAGTTCCAGTGAATATCACACAAACATTGGCACAACTTGTCAACAACTTTTCAGCAATGGACAAGTAATGCAATTCGTTTATTGTTATATAAACTATATACTGTATTTCGTTTAACCCTTCCTTGAGGTCTCTAGAAGGTTCCTTACAGCTCCACACTCATCTTTCATTCAATCATTTTTATACCTACTTAATCTAAGTGAGGGTCACAGGATTTCTACTGGATAAACAGAATAATCTGTTTGAGTCACCAGTCTTCTGCTCTCACCTAAAAGTATGAGCAGATATTTGGGTCTGTATTCAAATAGAAATCAAATACTAAATTCAGCATGTTCTACAAAGTCATGTCTCCAAAACATGCATAACAACTGGATAGCACTGGAATGCAGTAGGAAAGATTTATATATTCAGTGTTATTAACTGATATGTAGTTCTTAATGACAAAAAGCCTAAACTGTTACACATGCTGTTTTTAATTTATGGAAATTCACAACAATAATAGAAAATGTCAAGATTATGAACTATACAGAGGATTGGCCAGATGAGACTGAAGTAAATATGATCCAATATATATAGTTATAGGTTAGATATAAAGGTAATGGAGGATAAACAAAGGAGTACTACCCATAATAGGACAGGCATATACACTTGGGAAACCCCATTTACAGCTGGTTGCAAATAAGTGGCAATAAGTCATGCACACAAAGACGAATAATTTCTCTAATTATTGTATAGACAAAAAAGTCTATAAACACATCAACCAAGTTACAACAGTCTCTAGCCTAATCTAACACTTATTACACACTACTGACAGATCTCTGCCCTTAAACTCTAAATCCTGCTTTTGGATCCAAGTGTTGATTGGATCTATGGGAGTGGAGCAGGAGTTATAAGATATATTTCTATTCCTATTATCACATAATAATTTTTAAGAGCTAAGCCATTAAAGCCAAAGGACATGGATTGGATGGACGTTAATGGTACATACCTGTATTATAAACTCCTAAATTCTACCAACATTTTGACAGTTTTGAGATATTGACTCCACTTGTGGTACAAAATGTCAACTGTACAGTGTCATGGCATGGCTTTGTACCTTTTAAATATTAACGCTATATATATTAGGAAGTTTTCCAATATTTCCCTTGTAAATAAGATCTTCTTGACTGCCACATGTGAGTCTCTCTCCCACCGTGTTCTCTCCCCCACATGAGAGTGAGAGAGAGAGAGAGATTAATTCTGTGCTGGTTCATCACTAAGGCAGACGAGCTGAAGAAGCAGCCGAGAGAACACACTGATCATTGGAAATAATTATTTGCTGTGTCACTGCAAACCCGACTTCACCATTCATCTATGTCAGGAAAGCATTTCTGACAGCCTTTGAGTGTGTATGTGTGTAGCAATGTGTGTATGTCTGCTGTAGACACTGTCAGGGACTCCTCTTAATGAACAGAAGAATCTGGATTTAAGATTTATGGATTAATCCCTTCAGGGCCCGAAAATACCAGAGATCTATACTCCAAGTCACAAGGTCGTAAGTTTTGTAATTTAAATGAAAGGGTTTAAAAGGTGACAAATGAACAAAGCTGGGTTTCATTACAGACTGATTCCTATGTACATCTTTTAAGATTTATTGCGGTATAATTCTTTAGTTGGGGGGGGGGAAGGAGAGCAGTAATGATTAATCACTTTTAATGTTGGTGTCTAGAGCAACTCTCTTTCTATTTGTTATTGCCAGGGCAGTGCAGCTCCTCGGTGTGGGCTGAGGACATGGTTCCACTGCTGGAATGAAATGGCCTAGGGAGCCCCGAGCTTTTCTTTTCCTCTCTCTTCCTAGCTTAAAACGACTGCAGGCTAAGTAACTTCTAGGCTCTGGTTAATGCTACCGTGCGCTCAAAGGGATTTGCAGAACAACAAGCGGAAAAACAACGAGAAGGGAAAAAAATGCAGCGCAGATATAAAGGCCAAGTTTTAAAACAAATTACATACAGGACCATGTAGCCTGCCATGATGTATTAAGGGTTAGAAAACATCCTTTTTTTTCCTAGTCGATTCACAGTGCTTTCTGCATAAAGTAGGCAAGTGTAGTGCATGTTCTAAAACATAGTATGTTTAAACAAAATCCTAAAAGGATTTTACCTCAGTGATGTTTAGGGAAACTTAATTATGAGATGCTTTGGTTTTCTTAACTTAAAAACCTGTAATACATGTGACTTGGACTGAGTTGTGACAATTCACACAAATGTATGAAATAGCACCTGGAAGGTACAGCCGTTAATCATGTCCCCTTCATATACTTACTTACAGCATAAATTATGTCATGCAAATAATTTGTTATGGTTAGAAATGAGGATGGAACTGGTGCCTTTACTCCCAGTAATTAAATATTAAATGCAGCATTAGCACTCAGGTGATGCAGCAGTCTAACACATTGTGACTAAGGGTCACAATCTGACAATGCCATATCGCCAAATTGGGGCGTCACATGCAGGTGCGATTGTTTTTTTCCAAACCTTAGTTAATACATGTTATAACGTTCCTATGTTAATTGCTTATTTATGTACTGTGAAAGTATATTATTGTTGTTTTGTTGCATTTCACACAAGCCAATCACCACTGCTGAGCCATGAGTAGAGGTAGGAGTTAAAAAACAAATGTCAGTCATTCACAGTACAGTTCAGTACCTTATCAGCTGAGCTTGTTGGCTCAGGTTTGGATTAGGGACTGTTTTAATTTGGTTGATGTATTTAGAGACTTTTTTGTATAAGTCACTCATGTTTGTGTTAATGACGTTTTGATACACATTTGTAAATACTTTGTAAATTGCATTAATAATTATATGTGCCTGTCCTGTTGTAAGTAGTATTGCTTCATTGGTGCCTAATACTTAATAATCTTTTCTCTAACGTATAACTATATAAACTGGTTCACATTCACTCACTGAGTCTCTATTTCATCTAGATGACTCTCTGTTCAGTTCAGTTTATTTATGACTTCTGTCAAGCAAATGTATGAGTTGTTTCCATTGCTCATCAGTCACTCATGTTTTAAGTGGTATCACTGACCTATCTATGTATCGATTGCATGCTGTTTTCCTGATATATATATATATATATATATATATATATATATATATATAATTTTAACAGCAGCCTAAAAGACACTGTGACCATGGTTATATCTAGTCAGCATCAATTCTGGTAAATATCCTATTTCACAAAACGTAACATGGACATTAAATGATGCATACCCATATATTTGGAAAATTCAAAGCCCATTTCTAAGCCCATCAATTCTGCTGGTTGGAGTGGAACTAAGGTTAATTGTCTTTTCATTTGTTTACATTCTTTTTAATGCACACCTCCAGATAAAAATGAGACCTAATAATGAGACACAGGAAAACAAACTTTACATGTAAATCGAAAGATCCAAAGTTAAATTAAAAATATGCCACAGTGCAAAGTTGAAATAAAAAGAGCTGTAACATGACCAGAAATGGATTTGTGCAAAATGTTTAGAGCTCCAGATCCTCATCAGAATAAAGTCCTTACTGATAAAGTGCCACTTCTTATGGCACTTTTATGGTTATGTGATCTTCAGAATATCCCCCTCCTTTTTTAGCCATCATCCCTTTACCCATCTCCTTATCACCCCTTCCCCCGGTCCTCTCCATGCTCGGCCTCACCTGGAGGGAACCAAATCCAGTGGAGTGAGAGTGAGTCCAGGGCAGGACATTTGGCAGTAAAATGACAGCGATGGTAATGACAATGAATTTCATGTCTGGCAGTCATATGGGGAGACGCTCGGCTGGGCTGACTGCTCCGATTAAACCACTGCAGGTAGAGAATAGAATGTGGGGGGTATGCAGTCATTATCCTTCATGTCTCTCTCATAATCGTTCCTCTGGCAAAAAGAAGAGCTCTAGAAAAAACAAGGCAAAATAGGGATAAATGCACCCAATGATTTTTTTTTTCAACAAGGAGAAATGCCATTAGAAAAAAAAGAAATGAATGGTTATAAAGCATTGCCTTTTACAATATCATTTTCTTCCAATTTGCAACAAAACGTACAATCCATTTTCTTTAAGTGTCTCCATAAACTACACAAACCACATTTGTGTGACTCAATAATTGGTTTGGCATGTTTTTTACACAGAAACGTACATATTCATAATTTCATTTCTAAATATAGCAGCTTGCCACAAACTTGCCCGTTTTGGGTTCTGTCCCAAATAAAGGGGGTCAAACTGGAAAATGTCACAGCAAGCCCAAGCAGAATATTGACCTACAAAGCAAATACACTCTGCAAATATAGACACTATATCTAAAGATACATAATAAATATATTAATTTTGGTCTGTTCATTTTCATACATGCTTAATCCAATTTAGGGTTTAGTTAAATCAGTAGCACACGGCACAAGATGGGAACCAACCCTAGAAAGGATGCAAATACACACACACACACACACACACACACACACACACACACACACACACACATCCTTGCTATCTCACTCTATGACACTTTAGAGACACCAATTGAACTGATGCGTGTTTTGTCATTTCTAACCGCAGACACATGGAGAACATGCATACTCCAAGTAGAATTAAAAATTAAACAGTGTATCCCTTGTGCTGTGACGCACCTGATATATCAGTCATATATTGAAGTAACACTTTGTCTTACACACACTTTACACATTACAAACATTTGGTTATTTGAAAATAGCAGATTACAAAATAACCCATGTATGTGACCTAACTACTAACACAGCTACTGAGTTGTTAAAATAGCCCAGTATTTTAAACAGTGTAATCGGTGAGTGCTCAGAACGTTTAGGCATATATAAACTATTAATTTAAAAACAAGCTAAAAGGTCATTGAATGAGACCGAGCTTACCAAGGGTGTTTTTAAGTAGGCCAGGCTGATTACATTTTCCTGAGGCTTAAGGGTGTCCATATTTAGCTTTCTTTCAAAATAAATTTATGAACTTACTTCTATTTCTAATCATAAATTAGTAAACAAGGTATTTTTGTTATATTAATCCATTCATTAATACATACATTTTGCATTTGCACATGTGATCTGTGCATTTTCCCAGACATGCCTGAGAATTTGGAATTAGGATCATAAACAGTTTTGCTCTTTTTTCACATTAGAAAACTAATATTAGTAAGTGAAACCATATGAATCGTGTCATGTGTAATTCCTAATGCTAAATGAGAATGTCTGACAGATCTGTGCACACACTCCTCCAGCCCCCCAGACCCCCCATTCGCCCTGCCTTTGTACAGTGCATGGGAATCCACATGTTCTCAGACACCAAATGCGGACTGACAGATAGCCTTGAGAAACAAAGTTGGGAGTTAGCGGCGACAGTGTGGAGACTGAGCAAACAGGACATGCCATGTACACCCGGGCTAACAATGAACATATGCTTTGTTTTCCTGATGCCATCATGGAGCACTCATAGCCTGGAGAGAGACTGGAGATGCTCTGGACTGAGCGGCCTGCTGGCTCTCTTCCTGTTTTGCAGTCTATGTTTCTAATATGTTTGCAATTTGGAATAAGCGCTGCAATTATAAATGGCAACAGAAGGGTTACCTTAAGGTGTCACCTTAAGATGCTTCATGGAGATCTAAGGCTTAATCTAGAAATCCTTAAAACTCATTACTAATTATAATTGATCATCACTTGAGAGTGATATTTATTTCTTTTTTACTTAGGATTAGCTGTATTTTCTTTCTGAGGGCTTACCAACACCTCAGGCAGTGCACCTGTACATGTAGAATAATAAAAGAACCCCAAATCCTCCATTTACACCAAATATAGAGTACTGTTGGTGTATGTGTATGTGGTTGTAAACTTACAGTGCGTCTACTCCCGTCAGGTCCTGTCTGAGGGTGTTGGTGCATATGCACTCACGGGCTGCAGGGCTGTTACCAGTGGCAAGTGCAGAGTGGTGTAAACAACCCAAACTGGCATTTTATCCTAATATTTAAATTACAGACCCAGAAAATTCTTACAATATATTTGAGCCTTTTGTAACACATCGTAATAAAGTTTAAAAGTATGCATTGTATATAGAGTATGCACCACATAACGTGAGTTGCACGTTTATTGTGTGATAATGACACAATGAAAACCCTTTACCTTAATATTAATTCATATTTTTTCCAGATACATTAGCTGCTGTAAGCAGTTGTAATAACAAGATTGTTTGGCTTTCACTGTTCTCCTTGTACTTACTCATATACTTCATATTCATATTCACTGTTGCAGTATTATGCAAATGTCTTAGGGCACCATTAGATTTGTTGTTTTTGGCAATGGTAAAATGACAATATATAACGTATTGTTGACAACTGTACCAAAATACTTAAAACTTGGATTTGTCACTCCATAATACTCCACTTTACCACTGATCTTCCACTCCCATCTTTGTGAGCTTTTGCATATTTTGTTTACCTTGTTTCCTTCCAAACATTGGTTTATTAGTTGTCACCCTTCCAAATAGGATGTTCCTGTTAAAGCATTTTTGGCATGCAGAATGATCTACCTGGCATCCCAATGAAGCTGCCAGATGCTGTTATTACTCAGTATAAAAGTGTTATATTTGATTGTTTTTTATTTACTTTAGCAATCCAAATAGAAAAAAACAGTCAGAAACAGTTGAAGTCTTTGATTGCTAAATCCCTGCTTTCCTGGACCCAACACAGTTCAGTTTCTGCATGCTAAATGTAAGTTTGGTGTGTTTGGTGTAGTCACTAAAATCGAACTCTGAAGTGTCAATGCGCTTCTTATTCACACCTTACCTGATTCAGCTCTTGATAATTAGCTGATGAGTTGAATCAGTGTGTTAGTGCAAGGAAAAGGTGCAGTGTTATGGTTAAGCAGCACAAGATCTGAAAAAAACCCCACTGTATTAGAGTATGAGTGCAGATTAGAAGCTCTCACACACGGCTGTAATGAGCCCCACCTGTCCTCTGCATTAAATACCACAGTGAAGTATGGGAAATGTCATGTGCAATTAAAAGTGTTGATCCTGAAAAGGCAGAAATCAAATCAAGACATTTTATTCATTTCAGATGAATAAGCGGGGTGGGGGTACACATGTACTAAAACTTATTTATTTCGCTTTCTTTTCACTTTGCAGAAGCTTTACTGCATCTAATGAGAAAGAAAGAAAGAAAGAAAGAAAGCCATTGTTTTTCTTGTAGGAAGTTGTTGTTTACGTAAGCTGAAAACTGAATGCCTTTCTACCCTTGTGGCGACATCTGGCCAACACAATGATATATAAAAGGAATCCCTACACACATACACAGACACTACCTAGAAACACTGAGGTGAACATGCAATGACCTGGTCAGAACTCAAAACTGGCCTCTCGAGCTAGGGCGCAACAACGTTAAACACAGCACCTCCATGCTACGTATGCCTTCTGCATCCTGGTGTAGGTACTGCCTTGTGCCCTATGCTGCCATCTAGCCTCAGGCTCTCATGTGACCCTGTCCAGGATTGAGCGAATAAGAAATTAAATTAATGATTGAATCGATGGATGAATTGTATGGTGGCCTCTGTGGCAGTGCAATGGTAAAACTCTTAGACACCACCACAGAATAAACAAATATTAATTACCATGTTTATTTGCCAACAATATAGAAAACACAATTTCAATTGAGATGTGTGTCTAAATAGTAATAGACATATTCTATGTCACAATGATTACATTATTCTGACAATAAGAACACTTTGAATGGTGATATTTTTAAAAATTAAAAATTTTACAGGAAGGCAAGATGAAACATACACATACCAAAATGGCCATTTATACAAATATATAAATCATATATTTATATTTAAAATATATGCTGTATTTTAAGCCAAACTCAATGTGTTGTTCCACTTCAAGCAGTTGGGTAGTTTTCTATGCTTTTCAATGCTGTTCCAGTTTAATGTGAGACCAGAAATTATCTACAAATTCCAGGTTTACATTTACAGCATTTGGGAATTCTAGATCTGGTTGTAGACTTAGATATTTTACAATTAAGCTGAACTAACCTTGCTTACATGTTTGGCAGTGACTGAATAACAACTTGTTGAGTTCGGCTTTAACTACTGAGGCACAATTACAATTGGTATACTTATGTTTTTACTGTTTCTTAATCACTGTTTGTGACATTGTAAGTGCTTGTATATTTGGATTTACAGCATTTAGCAGACAAATCAACAAAACACACAAACATACACAAGCTTGTATATGTCAAATCAAAGCCAAATGTAGAACCACATACACATCCATTTCTTTATGTGGGAACTATGGAAAAAAATATAAAGCACCAAATTAAAAGGAATGCCACTACATATTGATTACCCCACTGAGTTTAAGTAGAACTTTGGATGGGATTCTTTATTCTCAGACATATTTACTCACTAGACATTTTATATGAAGACAAAACCAAACACATACATGGTTACATAGAAACTAGCTAAACCTTTTCCCCTGCACACTGTCAATAAATATTTGTATGCTGCCAATCTGCCAAATATTGTGTGTCCCCCTCCAGCTCTGCACCGTTCTATACATCATGGTGTATGTGCTGAGTGAGCAGTTCAGATCACTACAATCTCGCTAATTGGGCCTCTTTCACTTTCACCTTTAAATCCTGAGTGTGCTCATACAGAGAGGCAAATAAGAGCAGAAAGAGGGGAAAAATACAGGCCTAAATTAATGAGTTTCCTCAGAAACTCTGAAATGTAACAGAAAAGGATGACATTTTGGTTTGAACCTGGCTGACTTCTTAACAACGTGCAGACAAAAGGAGGCCTGAATGCTGTGCTTCTCCCCCCATTACTCTTGTATAATTTTCTATATTAATTCCCATCTTTGATAATGACAAGGCCCCTCTAACCCACCTTGTCTCCCTGAGAAAAGACTCGCAGTTCTTAGGAGCAACTTTAAAGAAAAAAAGTGAGGGATGGAAAAAAAATCCCTACCATTTAATCCATGCGAATGTGTCAAGACCTCTTTTGAATGAAGAATTGTGAGGGAGGGTAAATAAAGCAATATGACCAGAAGGACCAGGAATTCTGCCAGATAAGTGTCAGCGGCAGAGTAAAAAATGAAGCATTTACCTGTTCGTAATCTAATTTCATGATGGCTTTCTGCAGATATCGGACCCCACCGCGAATGTGCTTCTGCAACTGGTCCCTGGTGAGAAATCACCCCTCTCAGGAAGGCTGCCTCCACACAGAGAGAGAGAGAAATAGAGAGAGAGAGAGAGAGAGAGAGAGAGAGAGAGGGAGAGAGAGAGAGAGAGAGAGAGAGAGAGAGAGAGAGAGAGA
>JAVSBV010000121.1:1056901-1069970 GCA_033117975.1 Parotocinclus spilosoma
TCTCTCTCTCTCTCTCTCTCTCTCTCTCTCTCTCTCTCTCTCTCTCTCTCTTTCTCTCTCTCTGTCTCTCTCTCTCTTTCTCTCTCTCTGTCTCTCTCTCTGTCTCTCTCTCTCTCTCTCTCTCTTTTTTCTGTATGACTCTCTTTACGACTCTCCTCATCAGCAGTGTCATGGGCTCTTCAGAGTCCTCACAAGGCAAAGACCTGTCTGAATAATTAGATCATCAGCAGCAGAAAAAAAGAGAAAAGAGACTAATTCCAAGTCAAATTAAGATTGCGCTCAAAAGCACTTTGCTGACATTTAGCGGATCTGTGAGTGAAAATGGGGGGAGATGCTTCCACTCCATGTTGACTGAAGTAATCAGTTTGGATGGTGGAAAAGCCTAATCTGTGCGCACAATGGGAAAAAAGAGGACGTCTAGATGTTACACGTGTTGAGGGATTTTTAGCCAAGCCTTGGGAAGTGTAAAATAAGGAGACATAGCCTTTTTACACTGACTTCATCCAGGCTGACAGATCACACAGGGAAATGAAGAAATATCATAGTGCGCTCTCATGCTCTCTTTCCTTGCCTGCTTCTGCAGATAAAGAGAACGGTGGCACCCGAAGACGCAGAAATAACACACACTCAGCCCGCATGCTGCCGATCCACGGCCGCTCTAAGTGCACGGACAGGTAGCCAGAGAGCTGCGAAATTATAATGTGCTAGTCCAATTTAAGAGCAGACGAAGAGGCTGCGAGGCCTAGCTTCAGTACTAAGAGGCCTAAAGCACTGTCATTAAAAGGTAGGCCGATGCTTTGTGGAACTTACTGCGACCCCTGAGTGAGAGAGGGTCAGCTGATGGGCCACGCCAGAGCAATATGCAGCGGGTTAAAGTGGCCCAATTCGGTTAAAAACGTGCGGAAGCAATCAGAAGAAGAGTTCAGCTTGGTGCATTACTGCACTGTTCTTTTGACCGCTGACCAAAGAATTCCTCTAATGCAGCATTTTCTTACACAACAACCGTAAGAATGGTTATTGCTACCTTTGAGTATTTAACATGTTACCTAGTATTTGTTTATTTAAACTATTAATATGGACATATTAATTAGATAAGTTAATTAATTTAAGTTAATTTAATTTCTAATCACCTTATCCATCTTGAGTTTTGGTCCTCCCAATGTTTCTTCCTTATAACACTGAGGCTACTTTTTCCTTCCACTGTCACCCTAGGCTTACTTAATTTGGGAACGGCCTTGTCGTTTTAAAGATAATCTAAAAATTGTAAAGCTGCTTTGAGACAATGTGCTATAAATCAAGCTGAGCTGACTTGACTAATACTGGGAAACAGCACCAACCACTGGCCACTGTGCTGCCCAGTAACAACACAACAAATTGCAAGTTTTACCAGAGTTTATATTTACACACTTCCACTGGTCCAAACTCAGATAAAAAGCATTTTCTGACATCACTGTAATAGCAATTGCTAAAACAATGTTTTTGTTGGTTGATTTCAGGTTTTCATACTTTGTGTGATATTTCTAATTTCCTCTTTAGCTGACTTTAGCTGCTATCTATATTAAACTATATTGCTGCTTCAGTGGAATGGGTTGTGATTGTTACCATACATTGTTGATATTATTAGTAGCTTCAGGGACATAAATGGTTTGGAAAAGTCATAGGCTCCCATTAGATTTATTCTTTGAGTAATGGTAGAATAACCATCTAAAAGTATCTATATTATATTATCCATATATTTTTAAGCAACTGTAAAAACATTTAGTTTTTAAGCAACGTGTCCTGCACTGTGATGCAATCACATTCTTAAGATATTTTATTTAAAACAGTTATAAAAACTACCATCACCACTGAAGGATAGTATTTGTTAGCTGTTCCTCTTCTCTGTTTCCTTCAGAACTTATTTTTAGCATTGTTGTGTCCCTCCATATTCATGGTTTGTCAGGTCAACCTAATTTTTTTTAAATGATGTGATTTCAAACAGATTATATGGTACAAAACTGACTTCTGTGTTCTTGAGGGTATTTTAAATGGACCATTATACAGTAGAAATCTGTATTGTGCTCAGAAGAATCAGTATTCCAGGTCTCCTTGGGGAAAAATGGACGCTGTGTGCTTTGGACCAAAAACAAAAAGGCCAAGCCAGACTGTTGGTCAGGGTCTATCATGGAAGGGGGCTGTGCCAGTGCCCATGGCAAAGGTCATTTACACTTTTGTGATGGCAGCATCAGTACAGAAAAGTACATTGTATATATATAATAATTTGCACGTGTTCTAAAAAGTTTAGGGATAAGAGCCAACCAAAAGGAAAACTGTGAGAACTGCTACACAGTAGGATACTCACACACATCTGTTGGACTTTCAGGCTGCAGATAGTTGAACGACAGTGCTGAGTTTATCAACAGATTAAGTGTTTTGCTTTTCCTTTTCACTATTAATGAATTACTCATTAAATCAGATACAATTTTTTCAAAACTTTATTTTAAAGTACGCTTTGTGTTAATGTAATGTCTTAAACAATATTTTACTTATCATTACTTATCACAGGCTCCGTTATGCTACAGTAATAAATTCAAACTCTTCAGTAGAAATTCAGTAGAAATTCAAACTCTTGATGAATTTGTCAGAACACATCCTCATCACTAATCAGGAAGTGCCTGTACAATACTTTTTGAACAAATGAACAACAAGAACCGTAGTATCACTGCATTGCTTTGTGTACTGCAAAGACAGACATAAACTTGCTTTTTTTGTATTAGAATTTGTATTGTTAACCAAAGGTCTAAAAACACTTCACCTTTTACGTGATTTTGACCAGTTGCCATTTTACAGCATATAAATGCTCGTCATTGCTACAAATAAAATAATTTTATTTGGAATTTGTCAGGAATTTACTGGATTAAAAAATTTCACACAAACATGCACATAGTAAGACATAGTAAAACCAGAGAAACAGATCATTTTGCTGTGGTTTTTCCAGAACTGTAAATGGTTCAGTAATTTTAAGATAAAACTTGGCTGACTTTCACAGAACCCAGAGTCCATTAGACATGGTTGAGATGAATTGCAAAGACAACTATGAGTCAGGGTTTATTCTTCAACATCCGACCTCAAAGACATGCTCCAAAATCGTGTGGAAAGTTTATTCAGAGAAGTGAATATATTTACATTTATGTCATTTAGCAGATGCCCTTATCCAGAGCGGCTTACAATTAAATAGTCTTACAATCCAAGCTATTGTGGGTTAAGGGCCTAGGGGCCGGGGATCCAACTGTGGCAGAGGTGGGATTTGAACCCTGGACCTTCTGGTCCATGGTCCAATACCTTAATCACCTTAACCACTAGACCCCCACAGTACCAAAGAATACATCTGGTGGCGGATAGATCATGCTATGTTCATGATTGTTATTGTGTATGTAAACACATTTAGCATATTTCATATGGAACATTGATTAGGTACAGTGTTTCACTTATCTGTTTTAAATTCTATAACCCATTTATAAAACTGAACAGGTATGGCCAATGGATCAATTTTAATGGCTTCTGTTTCCCATCAATCTGAAGAGGAAAATGGGAAAATCAAAGCACTGGCTTAGTGCAAGGTCATTCATTTATATATTTACTATGACCACATAACACACAGTGTTATTATATTCAGAATAACCTGATGTTTATTTCTGCTTTTTTGTAGAAATGTCTTGTTTGATTTTATACTAAAGCTAAAAAAAAACATTCCCTGTCATGGTTTCAGTCTTCATTCAGGCAGAAGCACATCAGTGTTCACTGTTTCCTACAGTTACCTACCAGATTTCATCCTCATCAGGTTTAATTGGCTAATTAGCTAACGAGTTAAATTTGATACGGTAATCAGAGAAAGCATTAGATCCTCTAATGATGTGTATCCAGGACTGGAGATGGAAATCTTTTGTAATAGTCTGTAACCTAAAATACTGAATTGAAATAGCTAAAACATCACACTGACATATCCAATCTTTGCCATAACTTTATTCTATAGCCATGGAAAACATAATTAACACAAATCATTGCTGAAAAAATTGTAGAACCGTTGTCACTTTCTTGGTTGCACCGCAGCCCAGCATGAGCAGTAGCATTAAAAGGCCCATATTGTACACAATTATTGTATTTTATTTTCCCCTGATGTCCCCTTGTAATGTTTGCATGGCTTTAATGTACCAAAATTAGCTGCAATAAATCTGCTCTTTATTCTGTTAAGTATGTATAATATTAAGTTATTTTACCACGGTGCCCAAACTTGTGCATTTCCCCCGACCAAATATCAACACCCCCACACCCAGCGCACACACACACACACACAATCTGCATGTGCTATTAGACTACCGCACTGTTTATTTGCTAACTTTTCAGAAGCCACCTAATATTCAGATGTGCTGAAAATGTCCTCCGATATACTGATGAAAAACATACCTAAGTAAATATATTTCAGTCATTGGCTTTGCGTAATGTTAGGCTTCGTTAGTGTTCCACTGTTGCCAGCTCCATTTATTTGAAATTATATTGGCCAATTCACTTCTTTAAAGCTTGTACTTGAGACTTTTGTGGGATCTGGCAACCCTTCAGTTGTAACACTGTACCAACTGCACTTCTTGTCCAGCTCTGATTTGCATGGAATGGTAATGTCAGTATTAGTATATATAATTTATTAAACAATTAATTTTCTAAAAAAGTCCAAGTACTTGTATAAAATATCAACAACCTTTATTTGTTTATTTTCTTTGAAAACGAGCCAATCGGCAAGTGACGAATCCACCATTGACATTAGTTATCATACTAAGTTACCTAGTAAGTTAATTAGCCAGCCATTTACACAATGACCAATAATGGTGACATCCGTTATATTGTGTGTTAACTAAAGAGAGACAAAGAGACAAAGAGAGAAAGCGACAGAGTGCAAGAGACATTCATATAACAACGCATCCATTTCTGTGTATATGCTTATATTTTATTAAACATTTCAAACCCTAGTAGTGCTTTTGATCATCTTTTAGTTGTAATATTTAAACTATATTCAGCTTCAGTTTTCAAAAGTTGATATGTTTATTTATTTATTTATTTACCTTGAATACTGCAGTTTAAGGCTACAACAACAGCACATTTCCAGAGTGACTCTGACTTATCGGAAGTGCTTTTACATTGATTTTTGTGATTAGATCTCTTCTAATGAGTCCTGCATACAGATCATGTTTGTCTAAGCAATGCTTCACAATTTACTGGTCCATTGCTACTCCCTTACGGCCAAACTTTTCTGCAGATCCTTGACAATGATGTAATGGTGTTTTGATTTGCATACCTGACCGGTCTATGGGTAGTTTTATTAGAAATGTTTATTTTTGTGGCATTCCAGATATTACAAGGTAAATTACAGTGAATTAGGAACAATGGAAATCGCGAACAGATTTTTATATCCGTATACATTTTTTATCTCAATCTTTCTGACAGTCACATTATACTGAGATTCCCAATAAGCTGCCAATAAATGTGCAATTTGTATTTGTGTTTAATTTATATTTGTGTTTTTAGTATCCTATTTATTTTGTAAGTAACCTTTTTTACTAATATATATATATATAGATAGATAGATAGATAGATAGATAGATAGATAGATAGATAGATAGATGCATACATACATGCATAGATGCTTTATTTATGCCCAAAGTGACATTTTAGAAACCTGCATTTGATCTCAAAAGAGAAAGCATTTCTTTTTGGAATGTAAATCAACAAACTTTATGGTTCTTCTACTAATCAATTCATAAAGAAAGATCAACGGCTGGACTCGGGACAACGGATGTTTTCAAGTAGGATATCCCTTTAGATTGTTCTGGTGAGTGTCCTACCATGTTTTATTTATCCAAGCGAGCTTCTTTAAGGTTTAGGTACGAGTGATGCACATTTTGACCTGTGCTGATGCTGATTCAAACAGAGCATGAATGATTAATGTGTTGGTGTGTTTGGTTTAAGATCTTCATTTAAAATTGTGTTTTGATAATTACCTGGCTCAGATAGTGTTTATATTTTGTGAAAGATTGGTACATTTTTCTGTTTTCATTTATTGTTTGATGAGGCTTTTGATATTTTTGTCATAGAATGCTAGAATACCATAAATTTGGTCCAATGTGCTTTTATTTTCATTTGGAAGATGAAGGTGCAGCATTCACACATAAACACACACACACACACACACACACATTCACACCCACTATACTCCGAGTGCATTATTGCTTAATCGTAACCATTCTAAAATATTTGCACTGATTAGTGTGATCTTACACTATAATAAAAGTAAAAACACTACCTATGTTTAACCTTCATTGAGTGTTTTAAATGTATTCAATGAATGCAATCCCATAATATTTACAAAGTCTCATTCTGGCTAGAAGAAACCTCAGCACAGACGTAATGCAGAGCAAAGCCATGGGCCTACGCCATGGAAGTTTTCCCAAGTTTCCTCTTTGCCAGCAAAGAAGCACAACATAATTCTTCTTAATAAGGAAATATTTCTATAATAATCCACCCCCACACACCTCCTGCGTCGCTCCGAGTCTATCTTTCATAGCACTAAACAGGCGATCAATTTGGCAGCCATGTATGGAGAATGAACAGGAGCGACAGCCTGTGAATGATGGCGCCGCATGTGGAAATCAAACTCCCCTGTCCTCCCCTGCTCTGATGGCCATTAGCAGGAGGGACAGCGCCAGAGCGTCAAGCTGATCATTTCACAATCTCCCCTGGAATGAGATTGACTGGGCCTGAGGAATCAGTCACCAGCGCTCATAAATATTTACATCATAATGGCAGTAACGGTGTGTTGCTTAGCATTGATTCCTGATGGATGTTGTCAAATTATTATCTCAAGTGTGGCCGACAACACCGAACCGCACAATCCATTAACACACCAGCACACACACAAACACACACAGGTGCGTGTGCAACACATTTTTTCAGTGAGTGTTAATGTTCTCATAACGTTGTGTTATTTAAACATTTCATATATGACCATGTTACACAATGAGATGAGCTTAAAGTTTTATCCAACCTCTTCTGATTTCACCTTCTCTTTTTAACGTGGTCTGCATCCAAAACAATCCATCTGAACTGGTTCAACTGACCAAACATCTACAGATTAATGACCTTGCATGTAAATAATAGATTCGTTTTTATCTGACTGCTCTGTCTGCTTGCTTGACCTCCTTGTTTCTACACTCATTGTCCATTCTATCACATTGATGTACTTTGTAGTTCAACAGCTACAGACTGTCGATGTGTGTTTCTCTACATACTTTGTTGGTCCCCTTTACTCTGTTCTTTAATGATCAGAACCACCACGGATCAGGTAAACTTTTAGGTAAAATATGTAAGAGATATCTTCACTTTAAATGCATTACTTTAAATTGTGCATTAGCTGCTGTGAGGTAGTGATTGAAAGTAGACATACACAACAAAGACCACACACACACACACACACACACACACACACACGCACACACACACACAAGCACACACACACACACACACACACACACAATACATAAACCTGTTTTAAGTATTGTAACCTGTATTATTAATTAATCTATTACATTGCTAAAGCTGAAAGATAATAAACTTTGGTAAGGATGTCACATGACATCACTTCCATAAAGGTTTCAAATATTTTTCAAATATTATTTATGGCATATTGAATTTGACACAATTGGCTGTCAAACCAGTGCTGCAATAGCAACCCCTACCCAGTCCTGCAACAGACCAATATTCAATGTTTGCTCCCTGAATTCTCCATGTGTCCCTATGACCCCAACCTGGACAAAGCAGAGACAAAGCATGGAGTGGGAAATATACAAGGTCCAATGAGAGAAAACGGTCTCTCCACATTGTTTCATTTAAACATTGCTAAAGGTTTATCCTAACTGTTGTCATCTTAAAGGTTATAAAGTTCTGACATACTTTGTGATATTCCAGAAAAATGTACACTACCAGTCAGAGGTTCAGACACACCTTATTGAATGGCATTCCTTTTACAACATTGTTTCCAAACCTTTGACTTGTTGTATTATTGTAGATTTGTTCTTGCCCTACACCCAGTATCGCCAGTTAGGCACAGACTTTCCCACGATCCTGACCAGGATTAAGCTGATAACAGAATAAATGAATAAATAAAAAATAATAATAATTTTACAAAATGAGGTAAAGACTGCAGGAGAAAATAACATGATATAGTATGATATAGAAATGATATAGGGCTAAACAGTTTATATTTTTTTTATTTATTAGTTGGAAAATATATTTGATGTTAGTTGATGTAAGTATGTTTGTTGAGCAAACATACTAATTGAACAATGTGAATTGAATTATGTCTCTTTACTAGAGACGCCTCCCACTCGGAGCAAGTTAAATTCTGGACAGATTGCATATACCTGCTGGACAGGTTTTTGTTGGTAACAATGTGCGATGTAGGTTAATTTATCATCTGTAAGATCAGGAATTGTACAAGTTAATGGATTTGTTGGCTAATTAGGGCTGTGGAACTAATTAGTAGTAAAGCTGCTTTGTGAGAATGCGCCATTGTAAAAAGAAGCTTGGAAATAAATTTCCTTTGACTCGACACTGCAGCAGCACAGCATGATTCAGGCTGATTCAGTCTCTCTCTCTCTCTCTCTCTCTCTCTCTCTATCTCTGTGTGTGAATTCAAGATGGCAGAAATCCTCTTAACACTCAGCACCAGTACCATCCTCCTTAATGCTGTAAGAACAAAACTTTTGTAAAGCAATGAGGGGATTCAATTTTAAATATCCTGTAATTTCTGTGAGCAGTATAGTTGTCATGCATTAGGTTTTTATACCATTCCACCTTTAGATTCTGTGAGATTGTATAAATGAGAAAGTACAAGTTGAATTAAACATGAATCCACAAAAGGCAGATTGGAAGGAGCAGTTGCATCCCTAATATTTTGAATAAGGTCAGCAAGATCTTTATATCTCACACCAGAAGCATCCAGGATGACTGCCAGTTGTTACAGAGCTGTGCCACAGGTAGTAGGCAGGATTAAATTCTTACAACCTTATTTAGTTTTGCAAGGCATTTGTGCCTTATGTGCAATTTACCTTGTAAATCAGTGAAATCTTTACATTTATAACTACCGGTTGTTATTTACTTGTTTTGGGAATAGAATTTGAAAGGTTGTTCACAGATTTTGAGTGATAAGGCCTGGCTCAAAGCCAGTGTTCCAGTTCATCCCAAAGGTGGCGGATGAAACTGAGGCCAAGTTTCTTGGTAGATCAGCCAAACACTTCTACTTTGACATTGTCATGTTGAAACAGGATATGACCTTCCTAAAACAGTTCTATATTGCAGGCATATCCTTTTTTGTCCACAAAGGGCCAGTGTGGCTTCAGGTTTTTACTCACTGCAATAAAGTTTACAGATAAAAAGTTTAAGTAACAGTTTAATTACTAAAAAGTAATGTAAAACTTGGATTGCGATAGTGAGTGTTTAAGCGCCTTGATTTTGTGAAAAGCGCTATATAAATATGTGTTTGTTGTTGTCATGTTTTGTGAACTTGTGTGGTCCAGTTCTTCATGGTTGAGCTGTTTTGCCCCTAAATATTTTTACATTTAAAATTATCATCTAGCAGGATAGATACTTAATTAACTTACTTGCTATAAATGTGGTTTTGGGGTGCTTGGGTGATGTGGCACTCAAATTAATGAGCCCACCATAACCAAGGTTTAGAGTCACCTCAGGCCAGACTCCGTCCCCATGTTGCTGCAACAGCAACCACATCTGTCTATCAAATTGCTGATACAAAGATGTGACATTTAATTAGTGTCACTTTGTAAATATCTAAGCTATTCAGTACGACCTTTATTGCCAGTGTTTATTTAATGGCAATTGCATGGCTGTATGCTTGATTTTAGGCTGAATATTTACCACACGTTTCAATTACCACCAGGTACTGTATACAGTATGTGATACAAATAAAATACTAATAACATATGCACTCATAAGCAAACCAGAATTGTATGTATTGTTGCTTGTTATGTTGATCTCCTTTTATGGTTGTTACTCTTGCAGAGTTTGTTGTTGTGAGTATTGTTAATGTTCTTTTTTATCTAATAATTGTTCCATTGTTTCCATGGAGTTCACTAGAACTTCACAAGTTTCCACTGGAATCCTCTTCCACTCCTCCAGCTGGTAGATGTTAGAGATCTTGAGATGGCATGTTGAACCCCCAGTGACCAGCATGAGACCTCAACCCATTCACACCTGAGACATTGTAACACTAATGAGTCACATGATACCAGGGAGGGAAAATGGCTAATTGTGCACAATTTGGTCATTTTCACTTAGGGGTGTACACAATTTTGTTTAGGCATAAATGGGGTTATTTCGAACACACAGCAAATTTACACTGTTATACAAGCTGTTCGCTGTTGTCCCATGAAAATATATAATACAATAGTTACAAAAATGTGAGATTTTGTAGGATATTGTATTTAGACTTTTGTGGGATATTGTAATTAATAATGCATTACGTTTGGCCAAAACTGACAAATGTATAATTAATTGCATAAATGTAGGGTATTAGGCAGGTCATAGTTTGTTCTAGGCATAGCTGAACAACAGGATCTCCAAGCTGAGCTTCGGGGCCTGTAAACTGACCTCCCCATTTCTGCAATAACCATAAGAGAAAGTAGTATAAGGCCATTTGAACTCTCTATTCCCTATATAGTGCACTATATGAAGCTTAAAATGATATTTACACTCTTTCATATGCAGAACATTATATAGGAAGCTATTTCGATGTAAGCACGTGGCTGTAAATATGCAAAGTATGCAAATACTGAAGTGTAATATAAAGAATCCCCATGTGCATTCAATTTTGATTTTAAAGTCCATACAAAATGTCCAGCTAAATTTATTGAACTCTACACTGCTTTGACAGAATAGAGCAACAGTTTGACAGTAAAACACAAGTTTTTAGCATTTTTTGAACAAAAAATATATATTTTCCTTCTATAGTTTGATATTGCAAATAAATAGTTTTCCAGCACTTTTCTTGTTAATATTCTTGTGCATATCAACAACTGATGGATGAAATTTTCAAATTAAGAAGTGCTACCAGGACGTATTAGCGCAATCAAAGATTTGCAACTCAATCTGAATGTGAATGGATAGTTCCACCAGTATTATGCTCTGACTGCTGTACGTCACTAGGGAGTGGTATTTTAATGACTTAACCAACATGAACAGAACTGGTGTGAAATCTCTTCAGGTTTATATCATTGTATTGCTCCTGTATTGTCCCAGGAAAAAATGTACTGTGAGATTTCATAGTAAAACTGTAAATTGTTGATTTGAACTTTTACATTTTAACCACAAAGTTAACAGTTCTTCTATGATTTTTTTCATGTAATTTGGCCACTTAGCAGTACTTCGTTGACTATGAACTGACCATAAATTAATTCACGGTTCTGCTAAATATTTTGATGGTAATTTGGCCACTTCATGGTTCTACTGTCAAACTTCACAGTGCATTTCCTGGGGTGATCCATTTTAAAGTAGACATATGCACTTTGGGAACCTAAAAGTTCATATTGTTGAGATTTGATATGTTGCAGAGGGATAATTAAGTGTGATTTCGTCTCACCAATATACAAAGTTTGACAACTCACGCACATTGGACCTCTCTGTGATGCATATGGAATGTAAGTTCCACCCTTTTCCACATACTCCCTTAACAAATGTAATTTTGGAAATGTGGACAGACAGCTAGTAAACTTTGCAGTAATGTTATTCATTGTTGTTGGTAGGTTAGAATCTACACATATTCCAACTACTCCAACATCACAACAAATATATGGCTCATAACAACTAGGGGATATTTCAAAATGAAGTAGCCTCTATTTTTTTTGAGCAGTGGAGTTCCCATTTAGACAGTCACATTTGTTTTAGTCATATTTAATGTGGCAGCATGGTAGTGCCATAGAGGGGAATTATAATTAGATTTTAAACACAACTATTTTTGACATGCTGCCAGTTCTTGTCATTTGAGTTGTAATGCGAGTTATTTAAACTATTATAGCATTCATCCTAGCAAACTGGCTGCTTAAAGTTGTATATCTTAAACACTGTGATGTTGACTCCGGTGTGCTGTGACCTCTGGGCTGGCAAGCAGTGATTCAGCAGTGAACTGTGCTTTGGGGGATTTTTTATTGAATTAGGTCTTTGCTTAACTTACCATTATCTATTCTAAAATAAATTAAGTAAAACCAGTTTTTCTGTGAGTACAGAAAAAGCATTTCTCTTCCACCACCTTGGAAAATACTTATGAATAACATAAACTATCATTACTTTTTTGGGTTTGTAGTGTCAAATGGGTGCTATACAGTTATTTTCACAAAAGCACCAGAAATCCAACCTAAGAAACACACAATCTTATTCTAAAACATATTCCAAGGAAGAAAGCATTTGCATTGTAAATGATTTGAGACGAATTATTTCAACACTCTACGATTTCGGATATCCAGGGGCACCAAGGGACGTGTCAATTACAGTAAAAGCACAGGCCAAGCAGAGAAAGAGGGATTTTTTTCCAACACCAGTGATACATTATTTACAATGCCCTCCAGTCACATGAGTGCTGCTGTGAGTGCAATGTTCTGGTGTCTGCAGAAACAAGACAGACAGTGTCAGCTCAGCTACACAAAGGACAGACTAACTTTGTGTCAGATCTCTAGTAAAAAATACTTCTATTTTGCATGTTTTTTAAATGTATTGTAATATTTTTTAAAGTACAAATAATATAACCAGCATAACAGGAAAACTTGGATGAACTTCAGAATTTATTAGCACTTGGGTAAAATCTGATGATTCATGTAATACCAGCATGGTATCAACATTACAAGAACCTCTCTTAAAGTACTATGCTTTTATGCTATGCTTCCCTTAAAGACAATAACATCTACAGTGCATCCGGAAAGTATTCACAGCGCTTTACTTTTTCCACATTTTGTTACATTACAGCCTTATTCCAAAT
>JAVSBV010000121.1:1079364-1103464 GCA_033117975.1 Parotocinclus spilosoma
ACATGTATTAAAAAAAGCACAATTTCAAAAGGAAAATGGCTGACGCAGGCATTATAGTATTATAGTATTTATAACGTGGCTTCCATGAAAAAGTTATTTCTTGGTTGCTGACCTTAAATTAAAGACCATTCCTGATCAAACTTAGTCAGACTGTAAAAGGGTCAACTCAAGTATAAGGGGATGTTTGTAAATAGCCACTGTAGCCTATAAAAGCTTTCTATTTGTAATTTGTTTCTGTTTTTAATACTGCAATGTATTCAAATAAAGAAATGAAAAAATGTATATACAACAAATCTACTGGTCTCATGGTGGCCTAAGAGTTTTGCACAGTACTGTAAATACTCTGTTATAAGGCCATATTGAAATATAAGCTTAAAAAACATTGCAAATATGGATATAATATGGAATACATTTTTCCAAACGTTGGAAATGGAAAAATTGGAAAATACAGATAAAAAAGGGGTAGCTAGAAAATGGATGGTTATCTTTTTAACAAGGCAAGAGGCGGGGGTAAGATGGGTGGAGAGAGAGAGATCATTCTCTGGTAAAAGGTGGGAAATTAGTCTGATTATCCCAGAACCGGGACGTCACAGCCATCTCAAAACTCCAGAGAAGGGAGGAAAGACAAGTGGTCACAATTATATAGCCAGAGCTGCCGCTTCTGCCAGATGTAATGTATTCTGTTAGTTCCCATACATGCCACATGGGGAAATTCTAATTAACGGTAGGAGGGAATTCTGACACATGCGAAGTGACGATCAATATTTAGTACGCCATAATCTGCCAAACCTGATGCCTTCTAAAACAGTTTCAGTGCCTGCTACTGTTTCTCTCCATTATACAGACGTGAGAGGAAAGAGAGGCCTCTTCTAACAGGCTGACAGGGGTACATCATGAATCAAGTGCTCCTGATTTCTCTCTTTCATCTCCATTTATCCCATCATCCCTTCGAGGGGAGATGGAGAGGAGGAGAAGGAGGAGGGGAGGCCTCACCCTGAGAATGGCCTCAGAGAGCCAGCCAGGCAGCGAATGAACAGCAAAGAAAGAAAGGAAAGGTTTGACGTGCTAAGCTAAGGCAGAAATACAGGTTTTTAAAAATGATATGTATCAGCCTAGAACATATCAGACTGTGACCCCCTTACAGACTAAGATTTGGGGCCGAATCCAGAAAAGCTTTCTAAAAACCTGCATCCGTTCTTAAGACAAACACTAAGAAGTTCATAAGAAAGTTCTTAAATTCCGTGCAGAAAAACATACAAAGTTCTCAAATACTATCTTAAGAAAATATTAATTATTAATGAAAATGAAATATTCTGCATTTATGTCTTAGAATATACAAGGCACATGTACAATTTGTATTTTAAGTTTAATATGCTAAAAGGATAGCAAAATAAAGGAAAACCATCTAACCAAGTGTACAAAAATCTTGGTAAACAGGAAATAGAGGTAATATTAAAGAAAAACTCCTCCTTGGAAAATCTGGAAATTGTGGGATGATGGTAGGAAGCATTTTTTTTCATCTGAAGTAAAGAAATCACTTTAAGTGTTAAAGAGCTAAAGTATTGTTAGAATTGGTAATAAGAAAAGAGTTATGAAAATAACATTCTTAATAAGATACTAGAAGAATAAAAATATTTCTAAAAACAAAAATTAAGAAAACACACACATTTAGGAAGATTTTTTTTCTTAAGACACTTTCTTGATAACGGTTCCTGATCCTTAAGGAAACTGTGACTGTGGTTAAGATACTGGACTATGGAACAGAAGGTTTAGGGCTCACACCCCACCTCTTTCAAGCTGCCACTGTTGGGTCCTTGAACAAGACCCTTAACCTACAATTGCTTGGACTGTAAGACTTTATAAATTGTAATTCGCTCTGTATAAGAGCGTCTGCTGAATGGTGTAAATGTAAATGAAACGTATCTGAACAAGAAAGTGGGAAAGGGTTTATGTAAAACGTCCATAAAGCAATCAGGTAGGTGTAACGTCATTTCCTAACCATAAAGGCGCAATTATACCCTATTCACCCTTGGTGGACTGGTCAGGTGTGGACACATGGACAAATGGAATTGTACATAGTGAAATGTGAGTATAAGGCCAAGTAGACAGAGAGAGCAAATCCTACTAATGCTGACCACAGGCTGAAAAGAGAGGGAGCCAAGAAGAAAGAGGTGTGTGGCAGGGGTAAGTATCATGTCCCATGTCGCCCCTCATCAGCACACTTCTCTGTGTTGGGTGCGTGTAGTTGACACACATGCTAGTACTCACTACCTCGATCCCTTCCAATTAAGACTCGTCTAACTGTGCTAGCCGGTGCACAGAGAGCAAAAGCCGGTGACACCCAGCCATACGGGATCTGTCTCTGGCCTGACATAATGAAGGAATTTTAAAACCTTTGTCTCTGCTTTCTCTCACTCTCTCTCTCACACACACGCACGCACACACACACACACACACACACACACACACACACACACACACACACACACACAGGGCAGTATTCTGGGCCAAGGCAGAGACTGAACATGCACTAAATGAGTGGCATTGAGGGAGGCATGGAGGTTTGCCTAATTACTTCTCCCAATCTATCTCCGTCAGCGTCAGGAGGCTCTAGCTTGATTTATCCCAATGGCAAGACCTTCTGGTATAATGCAGTTATTAAAGCAGCAACTGACGGCAAGCCATGGGCCAGGACGAAGAATGGGGGAAGGGAGACACGATTTAAAGCATTTATTATAGTCAAAGGGGAAATTAATAGGTATTAGTCCACCTAAACATGGAGGACTGATAGCAATATCAAGACTCTTTATTTACAAACTGGATCAGGGACAGTTAAGACATTGGGCTCTTACTCCTATATTCTATAAGGACAGGACACTGTATATATGTAATGAACCTCTTAAAAAAAAAACAAAGCAAATAAACAGATACATTCAGATGCATCATAAACAAAGGCGTTCCTGGAATCCATTGATTCTTATATGTATAAATGTAATGATGATAAAAGTAAGTGAACTCAAAATTGGAGCAAGAGGTTTAAATTGCACACCTGAAAGGTAGCTGTAGTACCCTATTGGCTGCAGCTGGTCCAGTAGATCCTGCACACTTGTAGGTTGCTGAACCCTTACTGTGTGGGTAAGCATTATACTGCTGAAAATGCCAGTTGGAATCCCTGCCATGAGAGGCAACATGTGGCCGTCAGGTGTCCTGCACATATCGCTGATTTGTTAGTGTACTTTGTATTACTACAATGGGGGACTTCCTGTCATGTGTGATGGCAATGGCGTCACACCAGCAGCCGGGGCACCACTAGGCCGCCATACTCAATCCCGACCATCATCAGATCCCCAAAAGAGGCTGAATTCATCCCTAAGGACAATATGGTTCTAGTCCTTAGCAGTCCAGCTTTCTTTTTCATGACACCCCTACATATGAAGGGACAGTGGCTGGATGCCAATTGCATGACATGTAATGGGCACCATAACAACAAATTTCCTTCTGCTAAGCACTTGGAAATTGGACCACACCTGTAATCATTTACATATCTAACTGAGACATAACTGTATGCAGAGATATGCAGCAACAAAACATGAAGTGCCAAGTGGATATAAATAATAAACAATTAAAAGCACAACTAATATAAAACATGAGTGTTTTCAATATAAGTACATGAGAGCAATAGACAGAGAGGGCAGAAAAAGAAATAAATAAATGTATACAGATGATGCCCCCTGACAAACATAATACTTGATATCATACAAAAAAACAGCCACAATGAATTGCACAGTACCATAGCATAAGCATTTTTTACCACAAGCCAGTCAGGCCTTTTCTAAAGTCTTTAACTCAGTAACACAATTCCTGGCTGCCAAATTCAATTACTGTCTTCCTTCACTGGGCCTCAATGTAATATGTGCATTTTGATTGAATTTCCCCTGAAAACTTCAGAAATATACATATTGTTTATTCAGTTACATAGAAAGAACAAATGGCTACTTTTTAACTGTGGCTGGTCAAGTGTGTTTGGAAACAGCGAAATAGCTCCTTAATTCAATCTAAAGAAGCCATGGCGGTTGATAATTCCTTACGATTAAATATCTCCGCCATCAACAATGGCGTTCCCCTGCCCTCGCAGTCGCCATTTGTCCCGTTGGAGGCAAAGTGAACATTTTATATTTCGTGAAATTTAATTTCCAAAGGTCAAAGTCTCTAAACAAATGGAGATAAATCAAAAACTATGATGGCTTGTCTGTTCAAAGCAAACATTCACAAAGATGTTACATACAAGTAGGAAATAGCTAGATGATTCAAATAAATTGTGGACCTAAAATCGATCGTGTTATTATTACTGCTAGTTAACGGGGGTGTTTACTTATCACTCTTTAAAACATTTTGTAAACCAAAGATGGCAGATCAAGACTGTCAGGACTACCATTATAGTGACCTGACATTGTAGTATGCTTGCTCACAATGTTAAACAAATATAGTGCTATAGAGCATCAAACTATGGAAAAAATGCATAAATATGTCAGACCACATATTGTGCTTCAACAACACACAACACAAAATAAGCAACAAGGAGCACTAAAACCCAGATTACAGGTCTGTATCTATAACTAATAAATCAAAACACACAAACATTTTAATAACAGTTTTATAGTTCTATAACAGTAATAATGGCCAAACATAATAAGCTGATTACTCTACAGCATGGCAGCTACTTAAATGTAACATTTACTCATTATTTATTTCAATTAGCACACAAACTGAAGAAAACCCAGAAATGAGGTAATGAGAGCAAATAGTATTTCAATGACATATAAAGGCGGAGGATAATCAGCTTATCATTAAGCCTGATTTATTATACAGTCGGCTAACAAAGTAACATTTTTAATATGCAATATTTATTAAATGTTCATATCCGAGCTTACTTTTATAAAGGAGAAAGCACGAAACACCTTAATTTCCTAATAATAAATGTATTCATTAATACAAGCTCTTACTTAACTCAAACTTTCAAACAGTATGGTTTAGTGAATTAAAATTGAAAAGAGAGTCCTAATGAATAAACACCAAATTAATGAGTTAAATAGGACCTTATGTTTATCAGGCAATAGCCACTCATTGTAGGTGCGTGTAAATGAGGATAAATTAGGGAGCTGGATTAATACACTGCTCACAAAAATTAGGGGGTATTTCTTAATGAATTGCTGTGATCAGTGTATGTAATAGTAGTGATGTATTAAATACATTTATAGAAATGATTAGCCATGCAAGTTTTTGGTAAGGTGCTGGAGCATTATGGTAAATTTATTGTCTGGAATAAATTTGAGCTGCTTCTCCTGTAGTTCTGTTCAGCAATAGAATAAAACTGACTTTTAATTTGATTTTAGTAAGGCACTGCAACATTTTACTGGGCTCTGAGGACGCCCCTGGGTAATATGAACTTTGTTGTTAATACTGATACAGCCATTCAACCAAAAGAAACACACATAATTCTGATTTCATATATACAGCTTTCAACAAGACATGTTTACAAAGCAGCTTCATAATAAACAAGTCTAGACCCAAAAAATAAGTAACCAGAAAAGAAAGCACCAAAAGTAGCAAGCAAGTCAAGTTAAAAGTGACAGAGTGACAGAGTGAATGTGACCATCAAATAAAAGCTTAAGAGGAACCAGGAGTATATGGTTTGCTAGATTTTCTCTACCCGTTAGAAAAGGATGTGGGTGGAATTTTCAAAAGTACCATTTTACATTACAAATAGAATAGAAAAAAAGAATAGTGTTTTTTAAATTACATTTTTACAGTGTTCATTTTATTCTGTAATGATCTGTAAATAATAAGATCGAGTTTCCAAAATAGCTTTAGCTCTTGCCACATTGGCTTCTTTATTATTCATACGCAACATTTTATCGTATTTTATTTTAGATTTCCCTTTAATACACTTTAATAGTTGTGTGCCGTCTAGTCTGATGTCATACTTATACATATAACTTACTCTGCAAAATAAAGTGATTCTGATTCTAAGTGTCCACATACTTTTATTCCCGTTACTAAAAGGTGGGACAGGCCCTTAACACTTCACTGGACAATGAGAGAGACATCAAACTGGTTCATGTCTTCTAAAGAATGCATGCTGACACACACTGAGACGACCACCCCACATACTCGACAGAGAGATGTGATGTCCTCCAACCTTTGATAGATGAAAGACAGTTGAAAAGCAGTCCATCCTTCTGAGGACAGAAAGACATTTACAGACAGACAGACACTGAGACTGATAGTATTGTATCTGTGGGTTCTAACACACCATACACACCAGGACACAATCACGTCAATCACTCAATGGTGTTAAAAGGTGGCAATCTAAGGGGTCATTCACCCTTTTCCAATATGAGTGGGGATATTTGAAAGACTTTGGACAGTCGCTCCATCACCATTACTGGAAATGAGGGAACACACTCACAGAACATTAGACGAATGGCAGGGGCGATACATCTCAGATGGAAGAGAGGAACAGTGGTATATTCTCGCTCCCCGTGAAGGTTTAGGAAACGAGGGAGCGACAGTCATCGAGAGAGAGATGCCTGATCAGAGGCTTGTTGCCCTATTTGATTTAGTATTCAGCATATATTTACATTTGATGTCATTTAGCAGATCCCCTTATCCAGACAGACTTACAATTAATACAGTCTTTCATTCCAAGCAATTGTGGGTTAAGGGACCCAACTGTGGCAAAGGTGGGATTTGAACCCTGGACATTCTGGTCCATAGTCCAGTACCTTAACCACTAGGCCACCACAGTCCCATATATGCTCAAATGTTGGTTTGGTCAAATGCAGTTATGTCTCAGGCATTTATGTAAATAATTGCATGTGCGGTCTGACAGCACACAGGATTTTGCCATAAAAAGGGTGTAAAAGTGCTTCCCCCACTGCCCTGTTAAAAGGCTCTCCAGAGTCCTACTTTTCGGTCGGGTACCTCTTAGTAGGAGATTGTTAACTGTTAGATGTGCATATACGATGCACTCAACAAACTTAGAGAGGGGGCGCATCATTGGACTGAGAGAAGTAGGATGACTGTTTTGACAAATAGGTCATTAGGACCGACCAGTGGATCCATGACAACACACACGGCAAATAGGCTCCGAACAACCTAACACATACCAGTAGAAAGTATTGTTTGATCTGCTGACAAGCAAGAGCAGTTCACACAGTTTCGTTTTTCCACAAACCAGACACAGATGGCACCTTTACTCCACACCCTTGTCTTTGCTTGGACCACTTTCAGGTGATTAGCAGAGGAAAAGTTGTTGACATGGCACCCATAATGTGTCCTATCTTTGACAGTCAACGTTGCTTTTGTTTGCAGTGGTGTCCTGGATGAAAAATCTATGCTGCTACATACTGGAATCGTATTGTCTTTATTGACAAATTCAGCTTTTGCTATTGAGCGACTATGACGTCTGGTGTGATGACCTAGGGAGCCATCACATACAACAGTCATTCACCACTAGTACTCACTACAACACTTCTTTGGCCTGCCTGGTCACCACATTTATTGCTAGTCAGGCATTTATGGGATACCAGCTTTGACAGACTATGAGTGTGGAGAATCTACAGGCCAAGCTGCCACATCCATGGGCAAATGTGTCACAAGATACCATAGAGAACCTGTGTGCCTCCGCGTCCAACTTTAAATTATCTTGTATCCAGGCTAGAGGTGCCCCAACAGGGTACTAAGGCCACCTTTCAATTTGTCAGATTTTCCAATTAAGAATATGCTTTTGATCTAATGTTGCATTCATTTACATTTATCATCATTACATTCAAACATATAGAGCTTTACTAAACTCAACCTCCTTCTTTTTTGTCAGAATGTATGACAATGCTGACACACTTGACACACTCTGCCACCACACACTCACACACACACATACACAAGTACATGAGCAAGGATAACGCGCTGACTGACAGAAACTGTGAGAGGCTTTGAAATAACAGATAGAGACGGTAGAAAAGAGAAGCATGGCCTTTAAAAAATAAACATAAATAGCGCTTAATGTATCCTGAAGAAAGCCTTGTAATTTGCAATAATGGCACGCCAATAGCAGAGCTCCTCACTGGAGACATTACCATGCAGCGTGTTCTCATAGCTGGCAGAAACACGTCCATTGTGGACAGAAGTCTTGTTTACTTGGTAAAATGGCGTCAATTAAGAGCGGCTGGCGGAATTAGCATACGCTCTTAATGCACCGGTCTTCCTTAGGCAGCTTGCGATGAGCTCTCGTCGGCAAGGAAAGGGACATGTTGAGTGAAAAACAGGAAAAGGTCATGTGTCTGGTGACTGGATTTTTTACTTTCAACCAAATAGGCCCGCATTCTCTTACTGTCATGTCCCTCTCAAAGCCACCTAACAAAATCTCACAGATAGCTGGTTGGAGAGGATCAGAGTCACGAGCACTCAAAGTGTTCGTCTTCTAATTCCAGAGCGTTTAAAGGAAAACAACAGTGTATGACTTGGAATTTAATTTTACTTATTAGAGGTCTGATATAATGTTGACAAAGTAAACATGGACTCATGTAAGAATTCACATACAGTTCATACAGTTTACAGGTATTGTAAAGGTTAGAAATGGGGTTAGAGTGTTTCTAGTAACCCATAGAAAAAAGCGAAACATCTTGTTTTACTATTTTGGTTGTACCTGGTGCCTGTCAATACAATGAATTCACTGGGTGCAGTAAGAGGTACCCCTTTACAGGGCACCAGTCATTTGCAGTGTTTCTTAACAATCCATTCAGGATTTAAAGCTAGTCTCTTACGATTCCACAGCTGCTTTACAGCTGAGCATGTGCAGCTGCTATGTAACCTTTAAACCTAAAAAAGTCTTCATGTTAAATTACAGAACAGAAAGCTTTAATATAGAGAATATAACAAGGCTAACAAACGACTGACATCAAGACAATTATTCTAAATATTATTATAAGACTAAATAAACCTCTTTTAGCCCATGTCTTCTCAGGTACAAATGCTCTCAAGGTTATGACACACTTTGAAAATACATTTGGTACACAATTTAATCTCTTTTGTTGCAGTACATTTACCCCAGTCATACAATGGAGATCAAACGTTTGAGACCTTTAGGGAAAATGCTTGTTTGGATTTTCATGAAGGATACAGCAGGATCATGAACAACGGCAGAACTACTTGAAGACCAAAAAAGATCAAGTGCTGACACAGCATACTCTTAGAGACATAGATCACTAGGTTTTGCTCTTTGTTTTATTTTCACTCAGTTTCAAAGTCATGGTCAGCAGCACAGGGTGCAAGGATGGGAACCAGCATTTAAAAGGGATCTAGTCCATTGAAGGGACTGAATGGGCCTGGACTCAAACTCTGGACCTTTTTTTTAAAAGGTCTCTGGATCTGAAAGGCCACAGTGCTGACCACTTCACAACCATTCTGCCCTTGTGATTATAATACAGGTATTTACCATTTAACATTCTAGACATTACCATTGTCACCTAGTCTTAATAAGCTATTCTAATGTGAGACATTTTTTTTCAGTTCCTAAAATATGAAGTTTAAACACATTTGTATTTTATTTTACTCATTAATATTAAAACACTCTATAGTAATTATTTTCTATGCATATTTTAGACAACTTGAAACACTTACTGGGCATGCCTGAGATCAACCCATTTACATTTCTTTCTCCATCATGCAGTCATTTTAAATTAACATTTAACTTTTTTAATTGATCCTTCTGTGTTGTTTTTTCTGCTAGTTTCACTAACTTTACTTTGCCCTGTTCTGGAAGACTGTCGAACACTGTTTAGATGATTATGTAATTGCATCAGAGATACCATTAAGATGAGTGGAACACTTGCCTATTTGATTTACAGGAGTTGATTGGAGTTAATTTGAGAAAATACAGTAATTTACATAAATAAGCAAGTGATTAACACATAAAACTGTTTTTGCTGTTTTTAATAAACATATTAAATAATGATTAAATGTATGTATTATAATCAAAAATCAGTACAGTAGGCTACAGTATACCGTGACATCATACATTGAGCAGTGCTGTGCAGTGTCTTTGCAGTTTTGAGCCTGTTAACGACTGCTAGGTCCAGATTTAAAAGAAATAATTGTATTTTTAAGACCTCAGTTATTAAAGTGAATGGTCTCTGATCAGATGGACATTAAATAGGCCATATATTCACTCTTACCTGTGAAACCTGTTGCATTAAATGTAATAAAAATGCGAAACAGATGCATTTTCAGTGGCGGTCTCAGAGTTTTGGCCTGCGCGGTACCTTTTAAAATCATGTCTGTAGAGTAACGATAGTTCCTGACACGGAATGAGCAACGAGAAATGAGAGACTGTCTGCTGGGATTTAGAGATCACAGAACTGACAGGAAACAGACAGCGAGACACTTCCTCAGACCAAAGAACTACACCAATGAGAAGTTAACAGTCAAATTAGTGCCATGGTCAATATCGCTAGCTCTGGAGAGGGCTAATCAATTGCAGCAGTTAGCCAATTTATTTTAATTATGCATCACTTACCACCCACTAGCTAATTTCCCCCCTTAAAATGCTATTTCATCACAAGAGCCCTTGGTGGTGGCGGAGGGGTGTTTAGCTCCTCCTCCCAGCCCTCTGTATTCGTGCTCCTTCGGCAAGCCCTCAAATTGACTGGTCTTGCACAGTTGCAGCTGGAGCAAGGAAAAAGAATCGTTGGTGTCAAGCCGCAGTTTACAAATATGACATCTCCTCTGTCGTGGCGCTAGATATGAAATATTGATTTATGTGCGGTAAAAGGTCTTATAAAAATGATCACATACACAAGAGGGATTAATGCGCAGCAGATCAATAGAAATTTCATTCTTGACGCTAGACTATGTCACCTATGGTGAAATGCTAAAATAGAGAAATCAATATTATCTGTGAAATGTCAAATTTATTATAATTATGAGGATGAGAGCTGGCCAAGTGGGGTCCCAGGAGGCACGGCGTGCATCCCTCACGGCCCAGACCTTGCCGCCTGCCAATTTGAGCACAATATCAGTGCAGAGGGCTTGCAGACACGCTGTTGCAGTATCTTACAGTAGTATTTAACTCAGGCTTGCTGAACAATTCTAGAGTTGTCATTAAGGACTCCAGAAGAGCACAGTTTAATAGCATTCTTGTAAAGTAGAGAATTCTCCAAACTGCAGCTTCTTTATTACTGCCAATAAAGCACAGTATGTCCACATAACCTAGATGTTAGATATTTAACATCTGCCACTGCAGGCTATGATGCTTTCTGGCCTCTCGATTGAGACCCGTCTGTCCTCAATCTGGCTGTCGTACAATCTCGAAAGAGGGTGCAGAAGAGCACCACAGTGACACCTGTGAGCAAAAGACATGCTCACCTTTGACATCACCTCAAAAAGCACAGACATTGCCATATGTCTCAAAAAGAAGGATTAATTTTAATCTGTTCAATAAACATTGTAAATGTTTCTGAGCAAATCTTATGCGGTGGTGTAAACAAGTCTGTAAAGCAGTCTGTATATAGCAACTTTATCTGAGGGACAGCTGTGTTTAGGATAAAAACCTAGACATGGTATGTCTAAATGGCATAAAGCTGACGGCAATGTTTATTTAGTTACAAAGACCTGGTACAAAGCTAAATCCAAAACACTGCAAAACCAATATTAAATGACCTGATTTTTGAGTTTCATCTTCACTGTGGTAAAGCTCTTAACTTCCAACCCTCATCTCTGCTCAACAGTCTCTTGTGATATCACTCACCTCTCACTTGGCTTTTTTAGCCAGGTACTTTAGCCACTAAGCCACTGCCGTTCCCTATGGAAACTTTGAGTGGTTTAGCGTTAGAGTTGTATGGATCGTAAATCAGAATTTAAATTGCATAGTGACGCTGTAGAGCTGTCTTTAAAGGTGAGCAATAACTGCATCTTGACCACAGTTAAACCTGGTGTAGGGAGCTCCTTTAGCTGGTGGTACCAGTGAGCAGCTTCACTGTGAAAAGTCAATGAATGTTCTGAGTACAACTTTGGAGAACACTGCCGAAGGATTCCCACAACTATACAGTTGCTTTTTTAAAGAAGATTGGCCAAATGTTGTGTTTTAATGACTCTATTAACTATTTGAAGTTAGAAGTTTGAGTGGAACAATACTGCCTCTTTAAAAAAAAAAATCTGTTAAACACATGTCAAAGGTCAAAGTGGACAGCTATTCATACTATGTTTCCTGTTAATTATTTAATCACGCACTCCATCACATTTCATACTTAATTAATCCAACTCAGAGTTGTCCAAAGCTAGGGCCTAACCGGCAGCACACAGAGCTGCAAAGAGAATTCAATTCAATTTTGTATAACGCTTTTTACAATAGACATTGTCACAAAGCAGCTTTACATTGATATATAAACACGTTTCACAAATTGAATTCCCTAATGAGCAAGCCAATGGCGACAGTGGAAAGGGAAAAACTCCCTGAGATTAAGAAGAAACCTTGAGTGGAACCACACTCAGAAGGGAAACCCATCCTTTTTTGAATAATAACCATAACATTAACATTATATAATAAAACATTTCAATGTATTAAGTCTATGAAGAGATGGGAGAGGGAGCATCTTTGGGATGGCTGATCTTAAGAGCAAGTCACTCTCATCAACTCGGCAGTTCTCAATCAAACTTTCTCACTCTGGAAGGGACCATTTAAAGACAGCAGGAGTGTGGGAGGAAATGATATGGGGAGAACATGTAAACTTCAAACAAATGGTGTTTGCACAGTTAACTGAGCCAGGATCCGCTGGAGCCAACCGCAGCATCAATGAGCTAACCCATTAAATAATGATTGGTTGTTAACTGTACTAAAAGTATAATGTTTAGCCATTGTGGGAATAACGCAGTTTGTAGTTCTTTTTCAGTTTTTATATGCCAGTATATTAAAGTCCATTCCCAGATTGCACAATTGTGAACAGTGAAGTTAACAGAAAACACTTTGATTTGAAACCATTTTCATATACAGTACTTACAATTTTTACTGATGCCTAATTGCTTATATTACTCTATGACTTAAAATGCAACATTTTATTCAATATCTTCTTAACCATCTTGAAGAAAGATTTTAATGACACAATACATGGAGCTGTCTACCAATCACATCAACGTCCTAGTTAAATAAACAAACAATCAATCTCAACAAAATACACCAGGATCATATTTTCTGGAAATGCAAATGCTATTTTCCAACACTGGCTATTAAAACACATTCACACAACTGAGCTCAGGTCACAGGTGCATAATTCCTTTAACAACAGTGGAGCTATTACTAGTTCAGCCTCTACACCTGAACATAGGCAATAAAACCAGCCTAATAACCTTCCATTACACACACACAGAGGCATGGCAAAAATATTGAGAAAACCATGAAAAATCGTATATGAAGGAAACATTTTCAGCTCAGACCTAACATGAACTGCACAAAGCCGCTTATGCTGTTCTCAAGCTTGCTCAGGTGCACGCTGAGCCACGACTCTTATCTCAAACGGAGAGGCACAAGCTGTATAAGTACACTGGCCAATTGATGCCACAGAAATTAACAGAGAGAGAGAGAGTGAGAGTGAGAAAAAGAGAGAGAGAGAGAGAGAGAGGGAAAGGCAGGATTGAGTGGGGGAAATAGGACATCATCTTGTAGCTGCAATTCAAAGAGCACTAAATCGAATTCAGGAGATCAGAACCCGCAAGATAGACAGCGGTTTATACGCCTATTCCAAAGGCTTATAGAGGAGGAGAGATGAAAGAACCAGAAAGGGAAAGAAGGAGAACAAGAGCAAAGGCGAGAGAAGGAAAAATGAGTGGATGGCTGCGATGGCCATGTGTTTGAGAAGGAAGCATCGGCAGCACCATGATAAGCCTGCAGACAGCAGGTGTGGTGCTGCATCTGTGGAAGGTGCTGGATCTTATCAGGCTGTGATTATCCTCAGCAGGGCTGATTAGCTGATTCTCCACTCAGCGATGAAACAGATGTGAACATGTTTTGGGCTTCATTTTATTAAATAATAGTGGCAAAGCTAAGCAGGGTCCACAATGATTAAAGTAAATAAATCTAAAAACATGAAACGATTGCTTACGTTTCTATTAAAGGTCACATATGAAATTGTTGTGCAATTGCTTTTACGCTCGTTGTCCATTTTATCAGTTGCACTTACCACGAGGATGAACTTTATAGTTTTATAATTACAGCCTGTAGTCCATCTGTTTCCATGGGACCATCACAGAGTGGATCATTCTTAGCTCTGCAGTGACACTGATATGGTGGTAGTGTGTTAGTGTGTGTTGTGCTGGTATGAGTGGAACAGACAGTGGTGTTTCTGGAGATTTAGCACTTCAACATCACTGGTGCATTGCAAATAGTGAACCAACTAAAATATTAAGCCACCAGAATCTAGTAGGCAGCATCCTCTGTGCACTGATGTGTGCTTAACAGCGCTAGGACACCACCACATCAGTGTCACTGCAGAGAGTGTCCCACCACCCACATTTTTGCTGGTCCTGTGGTGGTCCTGACCAATAAAGAACAGTGTAAAGGACAAACAAAGTATGTAGAGAAACATATGGACTGCAGTCAATAATTATAGGATTGCAAAGTCCTTGTATATGACAAATGGAACTGAATTAACAGTGTAGAAACAAGGAGTTATACCTAATAAAGTGATTGGTAAATCTATGTTGTACAGTAAGTCATTATCATCTTTTATTCCTCAACTTTCAATACTGATCGAAGTGCTACAGTCCTGCAGCAATAGTACATCATTGTGGCTGCTGCCAATAATTAAATACTTTTTACTTATATTAATAAACAAGGCAGTATGATGGCCAACATTTTTGCCTCACAGAACGAGAGATGCCTGGTTCAGCTCCTATTCTGGATGCCGCCTATGTGAGTCTCCAGTTCCCTCCCACATTCCAAAGGCATAGGTTAGGTTAACTGGTGGCTCTAAAGTGACCCAGGCATGAAAAGATAGTAGCCCAGCTTATAATGGTCATGGTCATGGTGTAACGGTGGAAGATCTGGAGCCTAACCAGGAATTTACTGTGCTCAGGCAAAGGTACTCACTGTACAGGTTGTAAATCAGTGTTTTATAAACACATACCCCCATACCAGAACCAATATTTGAGGCCAGAACTCGGGGAACCGTTGCATCCAGCAAGTGGCTGTTATCATTGACCCCTCTGCTTTACTTCTATTAATGAAGAAGTCATCATGTCATAGTTTCTGCCTATCCTGGTCATGGTTGTGAAGCCTAAACTATAATTCAAAGTACTCAGGTGAACTTGTACCCTGAACATAATACCAGATTATCTGGTAGGGGTCACCATTGCACTGTCAAGGGATAGAGGTGCTTGTTTTACTTTTACTTATAACATTTAAAACTACAAATATGCACATTTTACTCAATGCATTTTCAAAATGACATAGTTACTTCTGTTTTATGAATTCATCTATTTATCTCTTTTGTTAATCTGTTTATTTTTTTCTTTTATCTTGGTAATTCTAGTCAGGCATTAATGAAGCACCAAGCAATGACCTGCCATTCATGCCCAAGCATTTCATGCGTCACCACTTGATACACAATTATAAACCTTATACATATAAACATTATATATTTTTGGAAAACGTTTTAATGGTTAGCATATTGCATTTGATCAACAGAGTTTTAAACTTCACACTGTTTTACACTTTACATTTTATTAATTATACCCCTGTGATTGAGAAGGTAAATTCTATTTCTGTTCTATAGTTATTAATTATTTTCAATTGTTATTAAACAAATACAAAACAAAACAAAAAAGACATTTTTTGTCAAGTATTTTGTCAAATTTGGTTCCTCATGTTTTGAAGAAGTCTTTTTTAAAATATATATTTGTATATTTGTTTTATTTTTACATATTAAGTACCATGTTCTCTTCTACTTAAACAGTTTAATTTCTTTTTTATTCAATCAGTAGTCGTCTTACCTAAGTAAAAGTACTTCTGACACCTCTGGCAAGTTATAATTTCTCCATCCAGCTTTCCTTCCTTCAGTTCCAGCCAATCATGCTTGTGTGACAATTGACTTGACCAAAAAAACCCAGCTTGAAATAAACCAAGTTCAGTGCTTTGATGGGCTAGATACTGCTATCATGCTTTCATTAATTTAAATGTAACAAATTTAGTAATCAGTTAGAGTTGTGGAGGCAGGACTGAAGAAATTCACTGGGCACAGGCAGAGATACACCTTGGGCAGGGAGAGCAGCCCATCACTGAGGTTTTTATATGCACGTTGCAAGCCCCACTAAAAGCTAGGCTCTCAGGAACTGCTTCTTCTGTTATGGCCAAAGCCCCCATCGGTTTCCCTGCATCATGGTCATAGAACAGCAACATATTGTTACACATATCCATATGGATCTTGATTCTCTTCACAAGGCGAGAATCTCTCCATGTAATCCATGAGGCTGTGGAGAGATGCTGTTAGGGACCAGAGAGAGTTGTCAGTATGTTTGCACATGTATTGATTTGAATAGGCCTTCTCTTTTCACACTGCATAACAATATGTCAGATCTGTATTCAGTCACTGTCAGGCAGAAGAGGGGCCAATGCAACAAGCATATCAAATCAAATCCTAAGAAAACGGCTTTAACTGAAATAAAGCATCTGTGCATCACATTTTGTAAAGGGAGGATATATATGAGCAGATATGACAAAACAATACATTTGGTACGGAAAAAAAAAACTGTGCCAGTTTTTTTATCCCCTGTTAGAGACAGGGGTAATTATTGTATCTGAAAAAGTGTGAAGTGAAATCAAAAGTGGTTTCCTAAACCATTAAATGTCAGCTCCTCAGCAGGAGGCCTTCATTTCCCTCTTAGTCGAGCGCCCCTCTGTGTGTTTGAATGCCTCCTTCTATTTTTATGCATTGCCACTTTGTTTTACTGAGTCCCCCAGTTCAGTCCAGCTGACCAGAGTAACCCGTCCATCCTCAGCAAGGCCTCCCCAGATTAGGGTCAGCACCCCAGCTGTTGTGGCTGCCTCACTCGCCTTTAAAGTTGGGTGCAGGCCCTGGTGCGCTCCTCCGATGAGGAGGAGATCCTCTGATGAGCCGCGAGTGGAGAAATGCACTCCCAGTGCGCTCGCCTGAGCATTTCAGAGCAGGGGTCAGCAACAGGGTCGTCCCAATCCGCCACTAACTCCTTCACTCCTAAACTTCAAAGACTGCCATTCCACAGAGTCATCTACTGGATAGAAGCTCTTGGGAGAGCCCACTTGAGGTCAGTCTGTTGTGTTTCAGCGAGGCACTATCCTCACAGGTGTCACCACACACAGCTTGTCTAGCTGTGATGGTTACAAATGACCGGACTAAATTCCCAAAGTATTTATGATGCAATTAAACGTGGTCGTGAGCAACAAGATGATAATTTCCACCATATTTTTCCCACTTAACTTACTGATTAAAGAGCATTTTATTGCTTGTATAAATATTACAAATAAATTATATGAGTTACTGACCGCTTTAAAATCGGTGCATAAACCATTACAATGTATCAGTCACTTTTCCCATGGGAAGCAAAGATATTTCACAGGTTTAAGAGAGGCAGGCTGAAACACCGAGTTCTTATCCAAGAAACACACACACACACGATACACTCTGAAGCAGTGACACTGGGCCATATGTTATTTGCAATGATCCAAAGCATCTTGTCTTGTCCTTTTCACACACTGGCAATGAATTATGTATCCAGCATGATTTATAGGCCTCAGTATTCGCCCTCTCTCTCTCTCTCTCTCCTCTCTCTCTTTCTCTCCGCCACACACACACACACACACACACACACACACAGATACACACATTTTCCACAGTGAGTCGAGAGGGAATACCAAAATTGCTCAATTTAGGAAAGTAATTAAAACCATCCGTGATCAATATTTGTCTGTAGTGGTTGGTGTTGGGGGGCTTGTGGACTAAACAATGGCTCTAGCTGCTACTTGAAGCATCTTGTGTTATCAAAAGGTAAGAACCAGGGCAGCAGATTCAGGAGTAACTAATTAATAATTAATAAATAAAATGACAAATCTAATATCGACGAATGTTCCTGCAGCCCTGATCATTTCTTTTATTAGACACAATAACATTTCTATTCTTATATTCATTATTACTATTTGCCTAATTATTAGTCTTATTATGAACTACATACTCATTTAAAAGTCAAATGTTTAAATTCAAACGTTAATTCTGGTCTGGAAGCAAATGCGAGCTGTATTCTTATTTACAAAAAGGGGAAACTGTAGAAAATGTTTGGCAACTATTAAGTATATATTGTTGCGACCGCAGTGTTTTCTTGCATAGTTTGAGTGCTTAAAGTTTTCTAAACCTGTGGATGACTAGTGTCCATAATAAAGAAACTGACAACATTAACGCTGTTTTTACCTAAACTGCAACACCTGAGAAAATGTTTGTTGGTGATAAGAATTACAAAGCATTGTTCATGATGGCAGTTACATCAAACACGGGTTGGGGGTGTAACAAGTTGTTAGAGGACAAAATATCTGTGTCCTGAAGACATTACGTTTACTTTAAAGGAAGAGCTGAACAAATGTTATAGGCAAGTTTGCAAGTCTGTAGCTTTATATAATGTTCCTGTAGTGAAGGAATAGCATCTTGTGTCAAACATTGGTAAGAAATGAATGGTAAGTTAACATTTTCCATTTAAAATGTCTTTCTTGCTACAGTTTATATAGTTTCATAGGTTTATATAGTTTATAAAAGAGGACTAATAATGTAACTATAAAGCATATTGGTTCTACACCCTTCCCCAGTTGGTTAGAATTGTTATGCTGTTAAAAAGGTTGGGAAATGTTGGGCTACAACTCTGCCCTTGCCTCTCTCATGTAGTCGTGGTTGAACTTCCAGAATATTCATTTAAAATTGTTGGTTTCTATTCACAGCAAAAGGAGAGCCAACTCCATATTAATACCTATAGTTTTGATACGTTCAAGAACATGTTCACCAACCATTCATTTATCTTTTCTGATTTAATTTCTCAGCTGACATCTCTAATTGGCTGAAGATGATAACAACAACGAGGCCTGCTCTAGACTGAATGTAACCACAAGAGCCATTAGCTATACATAGAATGTTGGTCCATTTGTTGGCTGTCCCAATTTTCAATGTTTTTCCCCTCACGTTAATTATAAGTCAGACTCTACATTCATGCAATGATCTTCTTTAATCTCCACAGGCATCTTCCGTCTTAGGAAGCTTACCATCGCTAAGCATATCAATGTTTCATGATAATTAGGCCAAAAACAATTTAAAACCCTGAAGGCTGGCTTTGTCCTCAACTGAAAAGTTGAAGACAGCACAGTCTCTTGGGCCAGTTTGAGGTATTGCCTCTCTAAGATGGGATTTACTAATGGCGTGTCGTTTCAAAGAAATTCCCAGTTCGTTGAGGTTTAATAAAGACGTTAACAAACTGCAAGCCATAGACAATGGTGTGATGTCTATAGTACCATATTACTGCATTCAAGTGCTACCATTTTAAAGTATGTCTTCTGTTTTAAACTGAAACTTAACATTTAAATTTACATTTATGGCATTTAGCTGATTTATCCAGAGCGACTTACAATTCAATTCAAAGTCTTACAATCAAAGCAATTGTGGGTTAAGGGCCTTGCTCAGAGACCCAACTGTGACAGAGCTGGGATTTGAACCCTGGACCATCTGGTCCATAGTCCAGTATCTTAACCACTAGGTCACCACAGTCCCGGGCCACTAGGCCACAAAATATTCTTATTATAACTCTGGGAGCTACAACCTAAAAAAAGGAATTAAATTTTAACTTAAAAAAGAGCAAAACAGCTGAAATGTGTTGTCCTGTTCTCCTGATGGGATGTCCGTGATGGGGACAGTAGGCTCTTTCTATACAGGAGTACAATTTTTGCTCTTTCCCCTGAGGAAAAGCTTCACATACACTGAGCAAATTCTTCCCGTGTGTACAGCTTGTGAGAGACGGGAGAGATTTACACATGACTTTTTGACTCTGCGCTGGAGTCCAGTGCTCAGCAGAGCTGAGTGGAAGGATTTATTTTCTTGTTCTTGCTGCTTGTTTATAGAAGTCAACAATGCCGTACAACCAGGTGGCTAGATACTGAGGGAGAGCAGAGCAGGCAGTCTCAGGTATATATTTATTTTTTTCCCGTACTCTTTATCTCACTCTTTACACACCTACAAAGAACTAATAACATGGGTCTGACCTCTAGTTGGGCTCAATTCCACTTGGCCAGACCTTTATCATCTCTATCAATCGCTGAATGGATTCTAGTTATTAGAGGAAATGTAAACACGGTGTTGCCAGTTGGTAAACTTTAAAAATAAAACATGCCTAGCTATGAACTATATTAAAATATCAATGGTGATTTACCACAGAAAGTGTTTTTGTTGTGCATTTTATTAGGACTGGTCTAGGCCAAAATACAGCCAACAACTAGACCAGCATTTGACAGTTGGCCACTACACTCCTAAAGCATGAGCCAGTTACCATCAAAGAAAATGAACACAACTAAGCACAAAATACCAGTTGATTTAAAATAATTTATTAACATTAAAACTTATTTTCATTTATTTTCTATATAAAATTTAGAGACGCTGGATCCAAACAAAAAGGTGCAAGAACGCATGGGTTCCTAATATGAGAGATATTTAGGTTATTATTATATATTAAGGTATGAATGGCACTGCTTTTTCAAAACATATTTTCTAAGACATATTCTAATCTACCTGTTTCTTTAGTTTTTGCTTTAATGAGCATTTCTGCTTTTCAACACTTCACTCATATTTACAGTCTCTTTCTTACTCTTTCTTACTCCTGCCACAGACAACAATTATCCTAAATTCATTAAACATTTTAGCAAAGACTATCATATTGTTGTACCATTAAAAGACAGCTGGAGACCTTTTCTTAAAGCCCACCACTAACCTAAACTTGAGTCCCATCCTTGAAGCCCTAAAGCAGCTGAGATTGATTGAGGAGTGACTACACTTAGTATTAAGAGGTAGTATTAAGATATGATAATGAGAAGCACATCTTATTGGGAACAATATGATTCCCTTATAATGAGTGAGAGACACTGGAATAAGAACTCGAAATGTTTTTTTGTTTATATCTATGGGTACAGGATAAGAGAAAAATATTTGTATATAATAAATTACAATGGGATAAACCAGAATAGAAGAACGTATTAAAAATAGACAGAAGGTGAGAAGATGAGGAGAAGATCCCGTGCTCACTAGAATTAATCAGTTTGGTTTTGAGGCCCAGGAGTAAATGTCAGACACAGCTCTAGCAATTCTTATGGGCGATTTTTCTAAAGTACAGAAAGCACACTAAGCCTGCTGACACACCTAGAGAAGGTCAAAGTTGGTCAGTGAGCCAAGAAATACTCTATCAAAGTTGCCTTCCTCGGCCACCACCGGCAGTATAAATTGTGGAATTAGTGTATTGATTTGGAGAAGGTGCTATCCAGCAATCACTTCCCCAGCCTTGACAAGATGATTTTATCCTAGTTTTCCTGTATGATTACGTGTTGTGTTTGAGTTATTCTCTGAGCATGGGAAGTGACAGGCTGAATTTGCTCAATAAAAGGACCACTCAGGGAAAGCGATCAGACAGAGGATCAGTTGCTGCATCTGGACAGAAGGCAGGATTTTACAGGGAGTGTTAAAGCTACAAAGCAAACAGAGCAGCCAATATTACCTTTAAGTCTTACGGCTCATATTGAGGTGCTGCGTTTTGCTGGTAATCTTAAGCAAATCTTAAGATTGTTGCTGTATGAGTGATGGATATATTTTGTATTTTTTTGTTTTTGTATCTTCCTAAAAGAATGAACTAGTGTTTTTTCAACTAATGTCTCACCTCTGTTTCATATAATTCATAATTTCCCTGCTCTATCTCAATCTGTGCATCTATATACATCCAAGGATAATCCCATATCCTAATCCACTTTGCAAATGACTTGATCAAAAAACTAGATCTAATCCGAACATTGTTGCTGACCATGTCCATCCCTTTATGACTGCAGTTTACTTCTACACACTGTCTCACAAAGTTCAAATCACCTCAAAGTGGTTTTATGAACAAGACAATGAGTTTACTGTATTTAAATGGCATCAACAGTCACCAGATCTCAATCCAAAGAGCAGGCTTTCTATACGGGGGGACGGAAGATTTGAATCATGGTTGTGCAGCTGACAAATTTGCAGTAACTGTAATCCTGTGCATTTTTTTCCATCACTTTGTTGAATCAATTTCAGAAAAAATGTAGTCAGATCTGAAGGCAAAAGGGCGTCCAACCCGGCACGAGCGAGGTGTACCTAGTGGCAGGTGTATGATCATGTGGTAACTCGGAATAAAAATATATTTCACATACTCTGAAGTACTCCTTTAAGCAATATGCCAGTTTAGTATGAAACATAGGGTGTTAATTGTACTTGTGAGGGACAGGAAGAAGGAAATTAAGTGAAGAATCTGAAAGGCATATATTTTACGCAGGGTGGGTTTGAAGACAGAATGACATCAAAGATGTAAAGGCATTTTCTGCTTGATGTAACTTGCCTGTAAGTCCCATTCAGAATAAATCAAGATCTGCATTTTTACTTTTACATTTTACTTGATTTTACATGCATCCGGATACATACACACACACACACACACACACACACGTGCATCTTAAAAATCACTTTTGGTGCAGCACAGAAATACATATTCTCAGAGCCCCAGCAGCGGCTGGCCATGAGAAAAGCAATATTGGCTCTGAACACTGATTGATGAACTCCCTCCATTTATAATCTCATTTGGAATGGCTTTCTCTCTTTCTACTGTATGTCTGTCACATTTCTGCTTGTATTTCATTACACTAGATTGATACTCTACAGTAAACAGAATCTCAGGCCACAGAAAAAGGCCGTAAGCCTTTATAATATGACTCATTAATGTTGGTTTATGGTTATATCTATCACACTAGCACCTTCTAGAACTATCTTGCATGTGCTGTTGGTATATCAGTTTGGAAGTATGACCTGAGGGATACCTTTTAATCTGTTAATGATTATATAACGTTGTTAATTCACCATCATATGATGTGTCTATTATGTAGTGAAATCGCACAATAGCAGCTGCAATGAGAATCACGATTATGTCGATTATAAACCTATATTTACAATTTATTAATCAGAATTTCAATTTACATTATATACAGGTAAGTGTCATTAATGGTCTTCTAACAAAATGTAATATGAAATAAAAATCTTTTTTTTTAAACTATGATAAGTATTATGTCATACTTTTAGGTATTGTTTTTATTTAATTAAAAACTATTACTGTTAGGCATTTTTTATTTCATTTCTTTTCATCGACATAAAATGGAATTCAGACATTAAATGGAGTTCTGTTAAGTAACAATTTTTATATTATACATTTTGGTTCTTGTCAGTCAAGCATACCTTGTAATGATAACTTTCTTTACACTTGTATTTCCAAATGAATCTGCAGGGCGTGATTTGTTTAACAGTTCCATAAAACACTAACTGTAGAAAAGCATTTTGGTCAATGGTGTAATTACTTCACTACACTAATGGAATATAAATGTATATAAATATAAATTATTCCATAAAGCCATATTATTGAACATTCATGATTAAATTCTATTTTATTATTGTTTTATTTTGCTCTTTTCTGCCTCAAAAGAGCATGACTCATTTGATCAGGGCATGTTACCTGTCTGCTTTTCAATCAAGCTTTAGAGCATAACTGAACAGAAATTGGTTGTGGGATTATGGTCCTTCACCAAAGTGACACATTACAAGACAAGAGTGTTAAGGGTGAGAGTGGTGCAACTCCGGGGGCAGCAGTTTAAGTGGCCTGAATCATCTATCCATAGCACTCTGCTTAAAGGAGAGTAGAGAGAAAGAGAGAGAGAGAGAGAGAGAGAGAGAGAGAGAGAGAGAGAAAGAGAGAGAGAGAGAGAGAGAGAGAGAGAGAGAGA
>JAVSBV010000121.1:1139344-1150136 GCA_033117975.1 Parotocinclus spilosoma
GTGTGTGTGTGTGTGTGTGTGTGTGTGTGTGTGTGTGTGTGTGTGTGTGTGTGTGTGTGTGTGTGTGTATGTGTGTACAGCCACTTGGGGTAATTAAAATATTATGCTTTGCATTTGCATTACATGTTATGTAAAAAAAATGCAAAGCTTAATGTACAAAACTAACTACTAAAGACATTTTAAAACTAATATAGACTCATAACACAGAACCCCTTGACTTTGAAAATCATTGTTGAGACAGCTTGTCCAAGATATAAAAGGTCTTAAGACATCTCTTCAGAACTGTAAGTAACCGCTTGATAATGTCATGAAGTCCAGATGAATCATGGCAATTTTCATCAGCTGTGCTCGCACTCAAATTCAGGACCGTTTTAATCTTCGGTTCTGTATTCTCATGCCTTGTTTCACAACAGCGAGCGAGAAAGCTCTTCCCCCAGTGTTCAGTTTCCGAGACAGAGGACGGGTTCACCTGGTAGGCAACATGCACATGACCAGACACAAGCATCCTCGTCGTTTCAGCCATTAAATATATGTAAATGAACAGACACACCAGAGAGCTTGGGCATAATAGCACACACAAGGGAGAAATGGATCCTGGGTAGTGATTAATTCATTTGATGATGCCTCTAGTGAGGAATTTTAGGTCACAAATGAAGTGACAGGATGACAAATTACCATTTTAAGGAATTTACTGGGAATCATTAAGGAACAATTGTCAGGTAGTTTGAGGCAGGCTGAGGCGCTGGTATAAATGTAGATCTTCTTCCCCCCTTTCCTTATCTGAGATGTAGCATTAATTATCTTTTTGTGCAAATCTTCGCCACGGTGCTTGTCTGATTGGGTGTAATGCATGGAGTAGTTCTGTCTAAATTGTAAATTCATTTGGAAGACGATTCTGCACAATTAAATTGCTAGACAGCAGGGAGGCATGGAGGTGAAGAGAGCGAGAGTATGTGTGTGTGAAAGAGAGAAAGAGAGTTTCCAATGAGTCACTCGTCTGTATTGGACCTGCTGTGACTTTTATTTGAATGTTTACAGTTCAGTCTGGTGCACAAATAAAGTGTCTGAGAATGTGACCAGAAAGCACATGGATTTTGCTGGACAATACAGAAACTTCTAGAAACAGAGGCCTAATTACATTCTGTACCAGAATGAACTAGCATACACTAGGTATTTAGGAGATTGAGTTAGCTTTGTGGCTACAGTTTAAGACTAATAATATAATTTTTATGAGCATAAATTCTGCCAAACCTTTCGGGTTTTGTTATGGTTGATTGTCACCAGGGGCGTCATCAGAACCACTTTACTAGAGCATACACCCCACCTAAAATATGAAAGTAAAAATCCATTGAGTCTTAGATTGCTGGGCCAAACTACAGCACATGCCACTTGTATTCACTACAGGCACTACATTTCCCATAATGCCTCAGCATTTAATACCAAATACTTAAACAGCTATCGCCTTTTTTTGAAGCTATTTTTTTTTTTTTTTCGGAGCTATTTTTTGTTTCTTTTTTTCTCATGGAGTCATATGGAAAAATTTAAAAGAAAGTCAGCCACTGTAAGAAGAAAAGGTAAAGATAGATTGCAAATTTACAAAAACTAGACAAAATATATAAAAAATGACATATATAAAAAATGAGAAAATTGTTATTCAAAAAATCCTCCCAACGGGCTAAGCAAATTTCCCCTTTTTTGTTTTAAGAATAATATATAAGGAATAATATATAGGTTTAAGAGCAGGATAATTCTCAAACCAAAAGAAACAGAATAACTTGACCAGTGACTTTGTGCCTACCTAAATCACTTATCGTAAGTTCTCTGAGTGAGAATGGTCAAGGCAATTCTTCTTAAAATATGCAATGTAATCTTTCATTTGCTAAGATTTTTGAGAGTTTCTTTTTGCAGCATAGCTCATAAATGTTTTATGTTAAATTTATTTACTAAAATTATTAAAAATGCTTAATTGTTAAAGTGCTTTTCATGTCTTATCAAAGACAAAGTAAAGCCCTTTTTAGTGTTTAATCTATATCTAATCTATATAGTGTCTAAATCTTGTGTGCCCCAGTATGTTAAGCAGTCCAGAAGCTCCTTGATTTTCACACATTTTGGTAAATATGCCTACAGTTTAAAACTAAGAATGTCTCAGATTACTCTAGTTAAGGCAAAAGAACCTAAATATGTAATAAATAACCAATATTTATAAACTGTACAGTTCTGCAGAATTCTCATTTAAAGTGGAATTACAAATACATTTATATATAATACATAATACTGATATGGCTGGCTCAATTTAAGTCATGTTTATATTTCCGTTTATAGACATTTAGCAAATGCTGCAAGCCAGAGCGACTCAGAGCTGATCCAACAAGATCCAACAAGATCCAACAGTGACAGGTTGGAAGTTTTAGGATCAATTAGGAAAAAATAGGATAAAAGTTCCTGTCCCTACTTCAGTATCTTGATTAATAACTACAGTGCCACCATTCATGTTAGTCAATCCATTACAGTTATTCAGTCATGTTCATGCCTTCTTTATAATTGGGAATAAGTAGTTAGTTACAGGAATTAATTAGGTTTCTGCAATAGACTGGCATCCTGTCTATCGTGTATACTTGCCTGGTGCCCAGTGTTTCTGGATCTATTGTGAATATATACAAAGACAATTGGTAGTAAAGAAAAATAAGTAAGTACAATGTAATTACTATGTGATTGTGTAAACTTCTCTTCCTGCCTTATCTAGATTCCAATTCTATCACAACCCTAACGAGGTTATAGTGCCTTAAGATAAATGCATTATTTGAGTACATTAATTAGTGAAATATGTTGGCTTCATGATAGACCCAATACACCACCTGTCTGGAGTTTGCATGTTCTCCTTGTATCCACATGGGTATACTCTAGTTTTCTTCTACACTCAAGGGTCAGTGATGTTTCCACAATGACAAACTAGAAGCTATTACACTTCTTTGTAGTTCTGAGAACTGTTAGAAAAAGGTGTTTGCACTGCAGGAATTGAGGAGGATTGTAGTTCCTTAGAACACAGTATATTTTTTATTTTTAATTCCTACTTCTGTGGCAAAAGGTCCAGAAATAAGTGTACAATAACAGTTCCAGAAAAAAAAAAAGGTATTACACTGGGCCCCACAGAGAAAAATGTTGTAATACAGTTTTAGGCCCCTTGTCAGTCACAGTCTCTTAGAAATCATCCTAACTTCCCCCCTGTATGGTGCAGGATGGATGTTCAGACACAGGGACCTAGTGACTATGTAGAGAGCAATCAGCATTTTGAAATATTATTATGCAATAGTAGCCATATAAACAACAGACCTTTGCAATAAAAAACGGCTAAAAAGTATTGAATGTATGATTTTGTGTCAATTGTTTATGAAATACCACACATGACTAAAGCAAGGACTTTATTCAACCTAGATCATGGACTGTGAGGCTTAGTTGATTGTGATAGTGGTTTTAGTGTTAAATATCAAAAAACATTACCAGTTCTCTTCTTTATAGCTGCTCTATGACCTTCAAACCTTGACTTTTTACCAAGGCATTTGTCAAAATACTTTCCTTGTTTTCACACAGTAACCACAAATACAGGCTCGCCAATAACAGTTATGACCCTTGTGATCCTACAGATTTATTTTATGCATGTTTACTGACAGAGATGCCATGCTACTACGGTACTGAGTGAGTCAGACACTCCGTATCATGTCTCACTGACACAACCAATTAATTCATTAATTAGGCCTTGCCTAAACTGTTACAGTACAGCGAGGTCCGAAATCATGTTAAATATAACAGATGCTTTGACGCTTGAGAGTGTGTCAGAACGGACTTGCTTTTTCTTGTTTGTTTTAGTCTGAACAAGACTGAAGAGAACTGACAGGAGGAGCAAATATTTCACAGCGTCTCATCCCCCTTTGTAAAACTAGAGGAGGTGTGATAAATGTCCCTGACGTGGTGACGCCACATTAACATGTAGAGATACAAGATGTCAGGAGGAGCCGTAATTAAGCAAGAACTGAGACGACCCTGCCCCCGCCGCTCTTAGACGACTATGCCACAAAATGGAGACACACTCGAGTTTATTTGTTGGATTTTCAGGGCTATAACATTTTAGGCCAGTGCAAAAACACTACTCCAGATTCCGCTGTTTTTTTTTCCTGCCATTTCAGGCGTGATTTGTAGAGAGCACGGGAGATATGTTTAGTTACAGCTTCTTCATTTCTCTCCTGTGATCTATCTCAATTTACCTTCAGCATTTGATGGGAACTGGCTAGCCTACAACTGTTGTATATTGAAAGAAATTCTTGGAAGCTTCCCCAAAAAAGCAGCACCAGCGAAGCTCTGGATTTATCATGCAGAAAGCTTTCAACTCTGGCCGATCATCATCATCCACCTCAGCCCTGAATATATTAAAGAAAAGATCACTGGGCTAACATGGCGCTGGTGGACGAGATCTGGGTTACAGCGCTCATGGGATTCTTCCAATTTAATCTCATGAATGATGACTTCAGCACACGGATAGAATCACTGAACCCAGGTCAGTCTCGAAGAATACCTAGAACATCTAGTAAAGTGGAAAGTCCATTTGCATTTTCCAGCAAGTCCAAATAAGCTAAAAAACTAAAAATGGGAAGACTATGTGCTGAGAAGAGGATTTATTTCCCTCTGCTTAACTTCCCTTGCTCTCTTGTGAGTCACTAACTGATTTATTGATTATTTAATGGGGTGGTTGATTATTTGTCAAGAACTAACACGTAGCACTACATAGTGGGTGTACATACTGTTTTTTATCACCTAACCAGGCTAGGAGAGGCCTTCAAACAGTGCTTTTATACTCCATTCTACAGAATCAGGTTAAACTGTTGTCCCATATAGGAAAAGATTTGAAAATGTTGTTATTAATCTAATTATTATCTGGAACCATAATCTAATTGGGATATTAAGCTATAAGATATAAGCTATAATAATTATAAGCTCTCTCTCTCTCTCTCTCTCTCTCTCTCTCTCTTCTCTATCTATATATATATATAATTCCTAATTGAAAGCATGCTATATATATATATATCAATCTAAAAATGTTGTTAACAGATCTTTTAAATTAATTGTAAAGTGAAGTGAATTAGACTGATCATAAGTGCCTACTTTAGAAATGTATATTTAAAGAAACGCTGTCCCTTATTTTCATGTCACAGTAAATCACAGTCACACAGTGGCTTTAGTGACATCTGAGCAAACAAACGTATATAACGGAGTAAAATTGTGGGAAATCAAACAATAAACTAAAAATAAAATGGGAACAATGAAGTAACTGGCACAGAACAAAAAAAAAGGATCAAATATGCAACCAACTCAGACTGAGACTATTCCTCAATCTCCTAAACCAAAATGAAAACACCTTCTTTTCCTTTCTTAAGAATATACTTAAATTATGTATTATTCTCCTCAGTTCTAAACATAAATATCTTATTTCCCTTTGAAGTTAAATAATGTTAAGTAATCGCTAGTCCTCTTACTTTCTTGGCTATTCCAGTTAATTTTAAACATTGTCTCTTTCCTTTTCTTTCTTATTGAAAAATGTCTTATATTCTCTTAGTTTTATCTCACATCTTCTGCTTTCTTTAGCTTCTCGGGTTTGCAGTTCACAAGCAAATCTATATATTTATTGACTTTTATTGCTTTCTTTCTTTTTTTATTTTCTATTTTCGACACATAGCCACCCAGCTGCAGAAAGTTTTGGGTAACTGGTACTGCTTAGTAATGTGAAAACAGTTTTGCAAGTGAAAATAAGCCAGCTTAAAGTATACCATACATCTTCAGTAGTCCGATTTGCTGATGTATGGTGTGCTGGGGACCCTTTAACTGAAGAAGTGCCCAAACTAGGTTAAATTTCTTCAGGACCAATAAAGTATGTATGTATCTATGTATGTAATAAACTTAAATAATAAAACATTAATGGATGATGAACATTTATCTTTGTCTTATATATACCATGTAAAATTCTGTTTGCCAATATTTTTCTAATTACTGCTCACCAATTCTGATTTATTTGTATTCTTATCATTCAATTCTTATCATTCAATTCAAACCAAGTTTTCAGCAGCATTTATTGTCTTTAAAACCCTTCTGAAATTCAAACCCCCAACCAAGCCCCACATTGAATACCCTTAACATGTAAAACTCAAAGCCATTCTTTCTCCAATTTACTCACTGCTTACTTGTTATTGAGCTACTGACGAGTCATTTACTATCTACTTACAAACTACATGCACAAGTAAGACAATGAGGTTTTATCATAATTATAGGCTCTTTAGTGAGTAATTACAGCCTAGCAGTGCGGGTCAATTACAATTTACTGAATCTGTCAATTAATCAATTAACCAGTAAACCCAATCAAGCATCTAACCGAAACAACAGCAGAAACAATCAAGCATGCCCATAACAACCCTGAAATGCTTCATCATTAAACATTGAGGAGCAGACTTGTTGGACAAACCATTTGAATAATGATTGTTATGCCAAACCCACTCCCTCTCCGAGCCTCACCAGAGCTGATCAAAGATAGGCATGCAGTTAAAAAATGAAATCAGCGCGAATGTCAAGGAACAAAGGGGGATGGAGTTACGTGAAATCGTTGAAAAGAAAGCGTCTTGTCTATTGTGTTTGAGGAATAATAAGAGTCGACTGGCTGCAATATGGCGCGTGCAGGCGCACTTTGATTAACCTCCGCTCCCGAGCACAGTATCATTGCCTATTGACCTACCGGAACTTTCCGCAGGCAAAGGTCTCACGAGCGGCGAGATGCCAAGCTAATGGACCAGGGTCTAATTGTCTGTTCTTGGAGGCTGAAGTTATCGGCAGCTGCCAGTGTATCAGAGGCTGCGGCACCGCACAGCCAACCAGATCACACTAATTGCAATGGCCTTTTCATCATCTCCAAATCAACCAGTCTCACCACTGTGCAGGGGAAGCAAGAGACAACCTTACACACACACACATACACACACACACTCACCTGGGAGTAGAAGAAGAAAGAGTGAACTAGCGAATACCCACTGAAACATCCTCAAATGGTGCTGCACAATACTTAGTGTGCTCATGCTGGTAAGCTATTCAAGATAATAGTCTACTATTTACGGTACTGTGCAAAAGTCTTAGGCCACAATTAGACTTGCTGTTTAAGCAATAGTATGATAACCATATATAACATATTATTGACAACATGGATTTGTCACTCTGTAATACTCTTTTCCACTGGTTTTCATTCCAATCTTTCAGCATTAGCATGTTTTAGACGTTTTACCCTATTTTTCTTTCAGAACAGAGGTTTCTTGGCTGCCTCCCTCTAATAAGATCATACTTCATCAAACCTCTCTAACGGACTACAGTTCTTGAAATCCTTGCTTTTATTCAAGTGTAAGAGAGGTGTGGTCTTAATCTGGTCTCAGGCACATCTCGGTCTTGGCCACTTCTGGTCTCAGTTTTGACTTTTGTCTCAACTACTAAGAGTCTTCATGTGCCCTGGTCTTGGTGTTGACTCAGACTCAGCTTGTCTTGACTACATCACTATTACCCAGCAAAAAGGCTACTTTTAAAAAGAAATCTAATTTTCTGATGTTGGTGATGCTGATTTTAATTGTCCAGGTTGCATCTCCAGCATTGATTGCAGAGAACACAGTGTGCAGGTGCCAATTTTTAATTTTCACAGTTACTATCAGTAAAGCCAGTTCTTAAATTGTGTGTATTAAACTTCAATTCAATTCACTTCAATTTTATTTGTATAACGCTTTTTACAATAGACATTGTCCCAAAGCAGCTTTACATTGATATATAAACAAGTGTCACAAATTAAATTTTATTTGTCCCCAATGAGCAAGCCAGTGGCGACAGTGGAAAGGAAAAATTCCCTAAGGTTAAGAGAAAGAAACCTTGAGAGGAACCAGACTCAGAAGGCAAACTCATCCTCTTTTGGGTAATAAACATTAATTAACATTATATAATAAAACATTTAAATGTATTAAGTCTATGATAAACTGTGTGCTTCTAAGTAGCTTGATAAACTTGTCTTGTTTCTTTCTGCTTGGACCATAAATCATCTCATAGTCCAGCTCTACAAACTTCCCACTGTATTATCAGGTATCCACTGGAAGCACTGGAATGTATCCTTGCACTGATTGAAGCTGTGGGTGGGGTTACTATCATTCTTGTAGTATGTAACAACACTGAGCTCTCCAATTCAAATCCTTGGGATCTTTAGTTAAAGGGTTAAACAGAAAGACCTTTTCATCCCCCCATACCTGTAAGATCCAACATAGCGTGTGAGGTGGAGAGCGCCAGGGGTATAGGGGGCATGGGCAGTGAGTGAGGGGGGAAGGGCACGAGGGAGAAGGGCTAGCTGAGGGCCTGGAAACAACTGCCCTCATGACGGGAGATCAATAACGAGTGTTCAGTGGCAGCAGCCAGGCTGCCGAGGCTGACAGGGGTCCGCATGCTGTAATTGGATCAAAAACGCAGGACTCACCCCAAGCCCAGGCCCTGAGACCCCAGCACACAAACACACACACGCAAACCGTTTGGTAGTGTCACAGCTGTCACATGTCATCCCAAAGCCCTGTTGTCACCATAGCAGGCTTAGTGTCTCTTTCTTTACAAGTTTCTTCCTCTACTGTTTTGGCTGTTCTCTGTCTGCATTTTCAATCTCCTTCTTTCACCAGCACCTGTCTCTCTAGCTCTCTGGCCAATGAATGGTAGTGAAATTAGGCCTATTTTTCACGCTTTTATGCAAAAGGAAGATCTGCGCCATCTAAAGATTTAACGGAAATAAAATCGCCATTTATTGGCAGTGGAAAGAATGAAACAGGGAAACGATGTGATGCGGTTAAGCTTATTAAAATGAAAAAAGGAATAAATAACAATAACCTTTGAGAGGAGAGAAAAAAAACAAGGACAGGTTCAGGATGGGAAGAAATTGTAGAGGTGCGCTATGTAAAGCCAAAAGTAATGAAAACCACCTTGATCGGGAACACAGTCGCTGCTTAGTCCCCTATTATTTATTCTCCATCTGCTAGCTCTCTGATTTTTTTTTTTATCGTGGCCTCACACAGGGACTTGCATGTTTCTAAAGCAAATATTGACTAAATCTTTCAGTTGCATTTAAAATGAATAACATGGAGATTGCATTCAAAGCTACGACAGGCATATTTGTGCATAGCATAACCAATAAAACCTGGGTAGTGATGCTTTTTTTGCAGAAGGTAAAACATGCCGTTCGGTACAATGCATATATGGGATGGAGATTTCATCATTTTAATACGAGCTGCACCACAGATTTGAATGGATAGCTCTCTCACTGGGTCCAAATATGCATCTTTTACTCAGTTAAGATTATCCAAAAAGTAAAGGGCTTAAGCAGAATCCCTTAAAGCGAGGATTCAAGCTTTGCTTTAGCAGATGAAGAGGACGATACTTGGTCCAGCGTGACTAAAAAGCTTTACTCTCCTAACAGTTGGGGGCCTCTAAAATTGTCATTTCCTTTATCTGTGGAGTTAAAAAGCTCGTGGAATTATCATTGGAGCGGCTGCGCGGGAAATCCTGGAACAGCAGACACCGGGGTGGATCGGATTAAAGGACGACTCAACATTAAAGCAGAATCCATATGCAAATTTACCATCAATATGCACCAATTAGAGGAGACTTGTTTGTGATGTAATCCTACAAGAGAGTCTCTGCCCCCTGTTTCCACATCCTTAATCAAATTAGGGGCTTAGAGACACTCTATTATCCGATTGTAAACAATACTCATTTCATTCCTTTGAGTTTGGGCAAATAATAAGCCCTTTTTGTCAGAACTGATCTAATAACATTGACAGTGAGATTGTGCCTACAATCAAACACGGGTAAAACGATTAAGGATTTTAGGTTTGAGAATGCAAAAATATGAAAGGAAATCAGAGGAATAACGACGGAACTATTGTGCATTCAAGCTGATCAGGTTTAAACGGAAAAACACTCATAAATGTGTAATGCTGGAAAACCGGAAGGAAGGACACAGAAGAGGCCATGAAAGAATCAATTTATTTTACCAGAGCTTGAAATGAACTGGAAATTCACAAGCCACACTATCTAGGTACCAAAGTAGCTAGTTACTCCACCCAAATGAACTTTGGTTGATCATTAATTAGTTAATTCGTTATCAGTTAGTTAATTAGTTATTCAGAATTGTTGTAACAATATTACTATCCTATAATTACTACAATAATATCAACATTCCATTTGCTTTAATGACCAAAATCTTAAAAATCAGAACATATTATATTAGAAAATATAAATGTGTATTTTAACTCCATACATCACCAGTTAACAACTGGTCGCATTAAAAAAGGTTAAGCATGTGCATTTTTACTTCCATAAATATTATTTATGTTATACTTTGATGTATATATATATATATATAGTACTCTGCAAAAGTCTTAGGCCACCATTAAATGAGAAAGGGTATTGTAAAAACAATGGTATAGTGACCATTTATCTGCCTCTTTGTTCAAATACAACCAGAAATTACAGGAAATGTATATGCAGTATTTCAACAACTGCTTTTATATGTTATAGTGGCAAGTATTTAGTGGGATTTTCTCTTTAAACTTGAGCAATAGCAGTACCTGGGAGCTCTGGGAACAGTATCAGGATACCAAACCAAACTATGGACTCTTCTACAGTCCATAGAAATTTGATCAGGTGATCTTTTTGGAAGTGTAGCAGCCAAGAAACCAATTTTTCAGAAGTA
>JAVSBV010000121.1:1214392-1229894 GCA_033117975.1 Parotocinclus spilosoma
ACACACACACACACACACACACACACACACACACACACACACACACACACACACACACACACACACACACAGGCTGAACAATGTTGAGTCATATTCCCTCTATTCCTGTCGATCAGCGCAACATCAGTGTTGTATAAAGCACTCAGTACTTGACAATCCTTTGTTTGACGACTCAAATAATGAAAAACAATGAAAAATGTCTTTCATAATAGTGAGAAAGCAGGATGATAATTGAATTGTGAAAACGCAATTGTTCAAATGAAGAAAGCAATATAGTATTTTATTAGTGAAGAATCAAGTCTTTTATACCCCTTGAGAAGCAGTGGGATAATTTAGTAATGTATAGTACTGTACTGTACTATACTCTTATGACTATGTATTTTACTAAATGTGTATTTAATATGTATTTAACTTATGTTAATAGCAAAAGTAGTATGGTACTTTATAATACACTGTTCACACAAATTAGGGGATATTTCATTACGGGATATTTCACTTTTGAATTACCTGTGTGTTTTTGGAAGTGCACATGTTCCAGCTCTTAATTTATTAGCCACTGATCCCAAATCAGTACAGTATTCTCTGTTTAACACACAAACTGAACCACAGATGCTAGCTAGCTGACCGTGTGCCTTGTCCTTTCTTAAATGGAGTTCTTTTGATTAATACACTATGCTCGTAGCGACACTATGATTGCGCCACATTTCACTGGATGGCTCTTCATGGACAATCGATGGAAAACCAATGGACCTTGAGGTGGAGCGCCACTGTTTTGCTTCACAAAGAATCTCTAACTTTCACTTTGAGTTGCCAAACCTAGCTACCTTTCTTCTAATGGGCGTTAAACAGTATGAATTGTCACATGGGATCTCCTTTTTTCTAACTCTCCCTCTTTGGCTTTTTTATACTCTGGTTACTCAGTGAACTCATGATAAAGAAGCACTTAGTTTTTTATAATTTACTAGGAATGACCTATTCTTATTTGCTTGCCATAATGAATTCACAGAGCAGTTCATCTCTTCCTGTGTGATACAGCTAAGCTGAAGAAGCGAAGGCTGCATTCATATGAAACTGTATCCGGAGCCGATTCATCAATCTTTTTTTATTCAACTACAGTATGCTATAGATCCAAGGATCTAAGAGAGTATTCTGAAGTACTACTCTACTCTATTGGTTAGTATAGTGAGCAATCAGCACTTCCCCCAACTGAGCGTAAGTGTTAACATTTTCCCAATCTGTAAAACTAAAGCAATAGACTTTAAATCAGTGACCCAGTTTAGATGTTTTGGCATTCCCCCTGTGTCTGAGCAGCATGAACAGAGGTGTCAAGGCCAGCTGTCTGGCTCCTGCTCAGACAGAGCTACGGGCTGTCACACCTGGGCCAGATCAGTATCATTCAGGAGATAGCGTGGGGAAAGCCAGAGTGGCTGCAAAGTTATCGACTCCTGTCTCTGAGTGAGGGAAAGGGTCAGGGGTTGGATGGATGGATCCTGTTAGTAATGCAAAGGCTCCTTCCAGTCTTCAGGACAGTCTCGATTGGTATTTGATTATTTCTTGCAATCCACCTAAAGCTGGTTAATTACTATTCTTCAGGCCATGGCAACGGGATTGATTGCACCTGGGCATTGTTTGGGGAAATTGAGTTTTAATGGTGTTAAAGTTTAGACTCTGCTCTAAGGAAGGGCGAGAGCAGGGATTCTATGGAGAGTGCTTTTTCTTAACAACTGGGAAGAATGGATAATTAGAAAAGGATGTTACAGAATTACAGAATAATTCTGTAATTTTTCAGTTTATATTATGTTTATTCCATATTTTGGTTTTAGTGGTCTTTGCATGATGTAGTTCTACAATTACAGATTGCAGTCCATCTGTTTCTCTACATACTTTGTTGGTCCCCTTTACTCTGATCTCTAATGTCAGGTACTCTTTGGGTGGGAGATCATTTTGTGTGATGTGGTGGTGCATAAGTGTGTGTCTGACACCTGGTCGAAAATATCAAATCTGGTGCAAAAGATGAAATATGCCTTTGAGAGAATAAATTCCTGGGTCAAGTAAACTGACCACACAGCATTTTCCTGTCCTATTTTTAGGTCCAAAATACACTATACAAAAGTTTGTGGACGTCCCTTCTAACAATTGAGCTTTCCTTTTTTAGCAACGCCTAGTACAAACACATGGATATGTTTGCTCATAGACAAAAACTGGCAATAAAATGGGTCGCACTGATACCCCAGTGACGATCAATATGACACACCAAGTTAGCTTTGTGCAGAATATCGATCTCAACTACACCAGCTTGAAAAATGTCTGCAATGCTAAAAGTAAGGCAGGGCTAACATCTGAAGTCAACCTTACAGTCATGTTCCAAAATCTAATGGAAAGCCAGGGAATAATTCAACATGACAGAAGCAATGGTGGAAAATGAATAAGAACATTGCTCAGGGGGAAATAAAACAAACACAAAATCTCACTTACCTTGAGGGAAGGTATTATACATAAATTAGTATAATCTTCTTGATCTACTTTGTTGGGGTTTTTTTTGTTTGTTTTTGCTTCAGCCAATATGAGTCTTAGCTTTACCTGATTTGCGAAATTGAGAATGAAGTTACAACCAATAATGTGTTTACTACACTTAAATTATTTTATCTCAAAGTATACACGTTTTCTCTAATATTTATAAGACAGAAAGCGTTCCTTTTCTTAATAGTTGTGTATATTGTGCTGAAGCGCTTTACTTTTTAAAATATACCCTTTTACTTTTTACTGGCTGTCTTTTATTGAGGGCAAGAGGGGCACGTCCATGACAGTGAGGGTATTTTCTGGGATTTGTACTGCAATTACATGAATCATTTGCAAAAAACAATTGTACAAATCAAAATATACAAAATATATTTAATAAATGCTGCTAATTTGCTCAGAACTGGACACGGAAGTATGCAGTAAACCAAAAATGCAAGGGCAGGAACAACCCTAGATGGGGTGCCACACACAAACAGTCACACACTAAGGGCCACTTTAGAGACACCAATTAACCTAACACACATGTGTTTGGACTGTGGGAGGAAACCCACACAGACACAAGCACGAGTACCTGTAGTAAACCCACACAAACACAAGGAGGACATGTGCGAGACACAAGGAGGACTCCAAACAGATAGGACCCAGGCCTCTCCACCCTGAGACTGGACCTTCTTGCTGTGAGGCAACAAATAGATTTTAAAAAGCTAAATAACTTTAGAAAATGTTTGCATCATGTCTGAGAAAGGATTTCAATGGCTGGGAATCAAAGAGGGCATTTGCTAAAGTGTTGTCTGAAGGGTGTCTTATTTTCCTGTACTTCTGCCATAACCATCTGCCTGTTTAAGTAAAAAAACAGCATAGTTCATGTTCTCTTCCGAGCATGCTCAGCTGTTCTCTTACATTGCTTACAGAAAGATGCAGTGGATGGCTGAATTTGTGTGTCTCAGAGGACGCATGCATCAGCCTTCACTCTCTCCTAGATTGGCTGGAAAGACATAATTGGAGGAAATGTATGGTGTAGAGCTTGGCAGGACATAAAGGAGAGGAATAAAGCATAATTAGGACAGACGTGGTTGGATGTTCCTAGGTATAAATGACAGCTTTGTAGTATTATAACATGCCAGTCTTTCAGTTTCCTTTGTACAGCATGGTGTGTGGATAAATATCTTTGTTTTGTGTCTAGCCTATAGAAATTGTATGGGTGCATAAGCGTTTTATGTAACCACTGAGGAACAGCGTTTTAATTACTGGGCTAGTAACCAGAAGTTCGAGGGTTCACAGCCATTTACCCTCAATTGCAACTGGTAACATAAGAATGGGTATTGATGTTTGCCAAATTTTGGTGCATTGCACCATAGGAAATGCATTAAGTATATACAGGATTAGAGAAAACACTTTCAAGAAGTCATTTTCTCGAGGAAATGGGGTCATTTTTAGCACCTGACAGCCCTCTGTCCTCTGAGTGACACTCTCCTCAGCACTGGATCACAGTAATGCTTTTACCGACATCTTTAGGACAGCACCAGGTTGCACCTAACAAAAGAGTGCATAAAGGTGTGCGCTCAACTCTAACAATGACCACATTTGGATACATGTACAGTTCTGTGCAAAAGTCTTAAGCCACCATTAGATGTTGCTTTAGCAATGGTATAATGATCACATGTAGCATATTGTTGACAATTGGGCTGAAAAAAGCTTACTAGAATTGGTCACTCCATAATACTCTTCCACTGATGCTTATTCCAGCCTTTGTAAGCTTATCCTTTTCACCCTGTTCTCCGTCTAAAAAAAATAGTTTCTTAACTGCTACCCTTCCAAAAACACCACTAAAGCCCCATTGAGACTATACAGGGTTCAGCTTGGCATCCCAATAAAGCTGAGGTGAAGTCACACTTAATTCTTGCCACTGTCGCTGTTTTTTCAAATTATTTTCAGATTTTTAACACTGCATACATTGTCCTGTATTATTGTAATCTAATAGTTTCTTAATACTTTTGCTATATTCCATATAGAAAGTGATTTTGCCAGTGCAATTGTTTTCCAGTAACCTTCTTCTGTCTGTATTTTTCATATCTTTTTCCGTTCCACCCTGTTTATCCTGGTCAGGGTCTCAAGGGGAAGGGGTGTGTGAAGCCTACCCCAGAATTAATGTAGCATAGCCAGGAGTGTTCGATGGATGGTAAACAAAGGTTGCACTTTACAAATACTAACGCACTATTTCTGTTCAGTTCTGGATCCAGGGAGTCTATTGCAGAAAGTAGCCTATAGCCAAAAGTGTTAGATGGATGGGATTGGATTTTTTTGCTTGTTTGTTTTGCTTGAATCACTGAAAAAGATCATTTGGTTTACTGTATTATACAAGAGAACGAACGTTGCTTTCCAGTATGCAATTGCTTTTTTGCCAAAACATCATTATCGGCTGGCCACTGCCGTGATGTCACGGGCGCCAATTGTGAACCTAAGGTGTGAGGACGCCCCTGCTTGCCAACCTGCAACATTAAACCCTACGATTGCTCAGATACCATGAGGGGGAAGTGAGGGGGAGAAAGGGAGAGGTGAAAAAAAGAGGAATTAGATGTGAAAATGGATTTGCAAATGTGCTTGAGTCAGTAACGCTCTTTGTAAGGCTGACTCATTCTTTCTGTGTATATCTCCCCCTCTGTTTGGTGTGGCGTAGTGTTGCACGTACACTCTCTCTCTCGCGCTCTCTCTCTCTCTCTCTCTCTCTCTCTCGCGCTCTCTCACACATATTGTGGTATTGCTGCTGGTGCTGCCATTGTCTGACCAGGTTTCCCCTGTGATGGTTCCAGAGCATGTCTTTGCTCTGTGTGTAGGCTCTTTTAGCTCAAGCTCAGCTTTGGACTGGGATTCCAGAAGGCTGAAGGCTCGGGAGGAGAGGGAGTACCATCTGTCACAGTTCCTTCTTTAATACAAGCTACGTGTTTTCTTTTTTTCCTACACTTTGGCTTGCTTAACTGGTGAAAAATGGGACATTTTCTAATACGTAACGTTTAACCGAAGGAGAACGCGTTAGGTGTAGACTGGATTTGAGAAAACATCACTTTTCAGAAGTAGTTCTTCTCTCAGAAATTGAGCCCTTTTTGCTCCTGCCACCTGAAGTCTGTCCTTATTTCGTGTAACACTTCACCTTATCAACACTGGATCGCGGTAATGCTTTTACCGACGCCATCGGGTCAGCACCAGGTCTACCCGTGAATCCTCGCATCTCCCCGAAACGCAACAGAAGACCAGGATTACTCCAGACCATGAAGAAAATCTGGTCCAAGAAACGCTTCCAGGTCAGTCCTGCATGCCTTTCTCCTCAAACTTCCCTGAAGTTTGACCCATATATGACGTGTTTGTCATTCACTGTGTGGAGTCTGAGTGAGCTAGTGCCCTAGATTAATTTCCCCTCTCCGGGATTCACAGGCAGCAGATTGTGCCCCACCCTTTGGCTGTAAACAAAGTAACAAAGGTTGCACGTTAAATACAAATGCACTCATTATTTCTGTTCTGTGGTGCAAACTGGGACGATGCACATCGTTTAGGGTTCAATCTACAACAGATTGTTTTATGTTTAATAGCATATGTGTATGTACAGTCTTGTGTCAGCTCAATTCTAAGTTTAGATTAAAATAAGATGGATGCTTTTGTGTGGTAATATCATGAGGTGTTAATAGGGTAATCAAATATTAAAGCAATATTAAATGAACAAGGTTTAATATAAATGGTTTAGTATTTTAATAATTGTAAAGATGTATTCCAGAAAACCAGATTGAGGATTACTACGGGTCAAAAAGTAACAAAGCAAAATTGATTCTTACAGAAGCCATGTTAAGCCATATGCTTTCTAACAACATTCATAGGACTCAATCAAGTCTAATGCACATTGCATAATGTAAACGTCTTTTGTCAAACTAGTGAGAATGAGCTGATTTATGCTCATCCTGTCAGGTAATGTGGACAATTTACCCTGCTGTATATCACCAGCAGATCAATGCAATGCTTTAATGTGAGTTTAGACACTCTTGTATTATCATTGGGGTGTACCGTGCTTTAAATCTCTTGGATGTAAGATCCAGGAACACTCCCTGTTTTACACTTGTGTACAAACATTACAGTGTTACAACAGAAATAAGGGAAATTACAAATCTGGATACACTAGCGTGACATTTGATACGCTTTCAACTCTTTTGGGGGAACATTTTACCCTGACGTTATGATGTGCGATCGCAGCTCACTCCCCCTTTCTTCCTCGTCTCTCACGTCTGATGGAAACCAGTGAGAGGAAGAAAAATGGGAGGGAAGGGGGGGATGGGAAAAGAGGGAGATAATTGGATCTTTCGTCCGTAGACAGAGGCAGACAGGTAGACCAGGCTGAGATGGAGATAGAGGCGTAGCTCACAGATGTTGTGCCAGCTTGATTGCCTGCTTATCATTTCTTATTTTTCTTATTTCTTACATTTGATCACAGTGTTGAAACCATCATTAATTACTGATGTTATGTAGGAAGGGTATGAAAAGGTTAGCCAAATACGATTCATTAGAAACACTTTTTTTTCTCCAAAAAAATGAGAATAGTATGCCATGTCAACAAACATTCTCTTTATTCCTTCAGTTTAATCTCTATTGATTTTTCTATTCATTATCTCTGTTGATCTTTCTGTTGACTCTTCTATTGATATTCTAATCTGCTAAGGACTTCATAAACCCGTTGACATGATTAGACTCAGAAATGGATCATTAATGACCAATAATTGTGTTTACAAATGGATCATTAATGATATATTTATGATGGGAAAGCACTGTTGTTTTTTTAGAATCGTTTATCAGTTGTGACCTTCTTTAAGTTCTTCTTGAAAAAAAATCAAGTCTTCGTTATTTGGTTAATGAATGTGCATATGTAGTGCAACAAAATATAATGAAACTTTATTGCACGCCACATTACCACACCAAAGACAGCTGTTTGGAACGAATTCCTAAAGACACACTGTTAAGAGACCCCTTGAAATTGGCTTTAAATGAGTCTGAACATGAACATCCAGTGTGGTACGTCTGGAGGAAACTTTGTGATACGTCACTGAAACCTTCAGCTGTCGACTCAAGCTCAACAATGAAAAGATATATTGACTGCAGGGCATGAGCTTGCCGAGGAATGAAGCAGGACAAAGACTACAAATTTATCTTCATCTTACGTTACAAAGCCACTTTAGAACAGCAGTTACACATTAAATACTCCTAACCTTCTGTAAATAACCTGTGATCTCATAAAGTGACCAGAGGCCAAATGATTTAATAAACTGAAATAAGACTTCAGGTCAGTTACATGATGTTTATTCATTAAGATTGGGGAGGGTTTGGAGCTCTCCAAGGTCCTGACTGCCTTGGTTCTTCTGCTTTTAGACAATAACCATGTTTAAAAAGTCTTTTCTTCTAAACTTTTGAGACACAGCTTTTATTTATATGCTAGAAATGCACAGTTTTAGTGCTTCCCATGCATTTAAATTAGATTACAGCATAAATCAAGAACGTGTGTCTGAATGCAAAATTTTGACACACACAGTTTGCCTCTACCGAACGCATTTACATGAGCTACGTATATAGAGTGATCAGATATAAACAAGTACATACTAGCACTGATCTTTTTCAAACAGAAAATATTTAAATGAGCACCTGTATTTTTGCAACACTGTACATTATACGTTCAGGATATTTCATTTATGATGGATGGATAAATACATAGTTGGATGGTTTGTGGGCAGGTGGACAGACAAAGGGATGGATAGATGGATAGATGTATGAATATTTAGACAGATATTTGTGTGGATGAATGGATAAATAGATGGATATGTAGATAAATGATAAAGCTGTGTTAATAGATGGATGAAAAGATTGAGATGAAGGCAAATGAATAGATGGTTAAATACGTAGATATATGGATAAATAAGTGTTTGTGGAGGAGAGGGTTGTTAGGGTAGATAGATTGATGGACAGACAAAGTGATGGATAGCTATAGAAATATGTAGACAGAAAAATGAGTGGATTATAAGCTGGATGGATAGATTCATTCATGGGTAGATATCCATATGGATGGCTAGATAGATAGGAAGATGGATAATAAAGTTGAGTTAATTGATGGATGGATGGATTTATGAATGTGTAGATGGATGAATGATGGGTGGGTAGACCGATGTGTAGACAGCTGAATGTATGGTTGAATATGTGGATGGCTTAATTAATTGATGAATTTAATGAATAAATAGGAGAATGGATGGTGGATGGTTAGATATGCAAAGAGCTAATACTAATCGATAGTAAATGTGAGATGGTGAGTGAATGAATACATGGATGGCTAAATGGGTAAATAGATAGTTTGAGTGGCTTGCTTGGACAGTTGGGTGTTTGGAAGAGACCTCTCCATTGTAATGTCCAGGTGATCCTATTGCTTTTTGTTTTTGGCTTTATTGAAGCCTCTGCTGAAAACCGCAGTTGGAGGCTGACACCTTTACGGTTTTATAAGCTTGTGTAGGCTTGGGTGTCATTTTTTTAAATAGATTTTGTTTGTGTTGTTAGATTGTGTTATATTTTGACAGATTTGGGCATTCCAATCAAATTCATAACTGATTACTAATTAGTTTAATTAAAATAGTTATAAAATAAAGTGCCGTGTGCATATCTACAATCTCATCAGTCACTCTGTAGGGTACGTCTCATTGTTTCTACAATAATTGTCCATTATTTAGTTCTACTTACTATTTAATGCTTTGTTTCTATAAATGCAGACTGTAGCCCATCAGTTGCTCTACATACCTTGTTAGTCTCCTTTAATCTGTTACGTAATGGTCAGGACCCCCACAGTACCAGTACTAGCACACATCAGGTACTATTTGGATGCTGGAACAATAATAATAATAATAAGTTTTATTTATAAAGCACCTTTCTAGTACCCAAGGACACTTTTAGACACATAAAAAATAAGAAAGAACCCTCTAAGGGAGGGTGGGGGGAAGGAAGTATTGAGAGAAAAGTTTTTAAGCTGAGACTTGAAGGACGTGTATGAAGAACAAAGTCTGAGTGGTTGAGGAAGGGCATTCCACAGTTTCGGCAGATTCTCAGCAGTGACAATGATGTGATCATGTGTGTTAGTGTGTGTCATGCTGGTATGAGTGGACCAGACACAGCAGTGCTGCTGGAGTTTTAAACCAGAAAACAGTCTGAAAACAGTTCTCTGACCAAAAATGACCAGCCACCAGCATCCCCTAAGCAGTGTCCTCTCTGATAATAGGTTGGAAAATGACTAACAGAAACTGTGCAACAACAGATGAGCTGCTGTCTCTGCCTTTACATCTACAAGTTGTAGTGATATGGTAGAACTGTCTAATAGAGGGCACAGTAAAGGAATTATTAATACCAGCACAACACACACTAGCACACTATCAGCGTCACTGTAGTGCTGAGAATGATCCACCACCCAAACAGTACCTGGTGCTGGTCCTGTGGGGGTCCTGACCACTAGAGAACAAAGTAAACTGGACTAACAAAGTATGTAGAGAAACAGTCTGTAAGAACCACTAAGGCCATTTATATATTAAGTGGAAATGATAATGCGGACAATAAGTGCAGAAGCATCATTGTAAACTGTTAGTTAACTATTTTAGCTGTTAGGTGATATTTTTTAATAAGAATTAATTTCTGCTTGGCAAATATAAATCGGTTTTAAAGCTTTTTATTTTGTTTTGCACATTTCAAAAATCCTTTTATTTGAAACCTAATTGTGTTTTTATATATTTTTTATACCGATTTAACCACATGCTATTCAACCTTTCATCTTCACTGTATTAGCGCTTATCACTTTTCCTCCTCCAATTACGGCAGCTCAAAAGCTTCTGGACTGCATCTGTGAAGCAGATCATTTGCCTAGTTGCCCTGGGCACACACTTTGCACCCAATTCCCCTGATACAGCCCAATTCTCTGTGACTGAATGTAAACAGCATTGAGTGGATATTACCTCCTCAGATCTGACCCACAAACACACAGATGCACAGATGGCAGGCTGGAGATCCTCACTGTGCAGCCTTCTATGGGACAGATAAGCCTGTTTGGCTTTTAGCCGGATCGTGTAAGAGATTCTTCATTCTCCATTAACAGTGGATTGTTTCGAAGCATTATATGACCATTATATTAATACATTAAACCAATAATAGCTATTTTGTATTAGGGCTAGAAATTTTCAATTTCCAATGATATGGGTCACTTATTAGTATAATTGTTTGGTTACTTGTAAATGCAATACTAATTTCATTACATTCTATTGACATTTTAAGGAGACCCAGTTTATGGGTTACTAGGCTTGATTTTTACTAATTCATTACTTATATATTACCAGTCTGTATAGTGATACACTATATGGACAAAAGTATTGAGACACCTACATATTATACCTACAGGTGATTTTTATCTAAATCCATAAGATTTTGGTAGAGGTGTTGCCCATTCATCCAGAAGAGCAATTGTGTGATCAGGTACTGGTGTTGGGCAAGAGAGCTTGACTCTGTTGTAGTTCCTCCCAAAGTTTTTTAGTGGGGTCTGTCAGGGCTCTGTGCAGGCCAAGTTCTTACACATCAAACTCCACCCACCATGCCTTCATGAGCCATGCTTTGTGCACTGGGACCAGTCACGCTGGAAAAGAAATAGGCCTTATACTATGTGGGCTAATCAATGTTCAATAAAAGCAAAAGCAGGTCAGTTAAGACAAATGTGACTCATTGCATCTGAATTGTAACACATGATGTCATTTATAAATAATAATAATTGTGTAGAGACATGGTTTAGTAACCTGGAAAATCATTTGTTATTCCTGCACCATGTAGCATGACATTGCTGACAATGTTGTTCTAAAATCAGACTAATCAAAACCTCACAATCGTGACTGTCGTGTAATATGTATGCCCCTCTTCTGATCTCTACTTGCCATTTCACCCATGAGAATGCTATGTGGAATATAGTGAGAAATGAACTCCTATCATATCTCCATGAATCTTGCTCTGCGTATAAATTATTCAGAGCTTTTAAAGGCCCATAAATGTTGGGCACTCCGGTGTTCAGCCAAATGGACTGAATCAGCTAGGCTGTAGCAGGTCTATGACCCAACCCCATACACACTGACAATGCAAACGCTGTAAATTTCAGCAAATGGGTGGTGGGGCAGTGTGAATGAAAGGAGAATGTTCTAGAGGCACAGCTTCGATCAGGCATGCTGGAGAAATGCTCTTTAGCCCCGTGATGTTATATGTGTCACTTTGACCTGCTTGGATCTCCTGTAAGAGACCAACATTCTAAAAGAAGGACATGTATTGTTTACTGAAGGAATAATGTCAGTATACTTTAAACAAAATCCATATTATAAACAGGTCGGGTGATTATGAATGACATCAGGGTAGAAGTGCCATTTAGAGGTATCCCTGGCCTATATGCGGCACCATTGCCTCAGCTCATTAGACCCGGGGGTACTCTGAAGCTAGAAAAGTGGAAGCCCGTGGTGAGGCAGAATACAGATAAGACCGTCTGTTAAAGTGGTAAACTGCAAGATTGCTCTAGAACCTATGAGGCTCACCACTGGAAACCCAAGCTCTACTAACTGCACTACCTCTGGCAAAGTGAGGTTTCTTTAATGTCTTGGGTCCCAGCTCCCCAATGCTGAATGGAGGTGTCAGGCTGGGTCCTTTTCCTGCACTCTGCTGGTTCCGGGTCAGGGTTATGGTGTCCTTTGTTTGTCTATGTTTAGAAGTACTTCCAAATTCGATTTTCAGAGCTCGTTCAGGAGAGGCTGAAGTAGAGGAAGCAGACCAGTATTGCCCCCACATGCCAAGCAGTAATGTCTATAGGGTGATATTTAGCGAGGTGCCTGCGATTGCTGCCAAATAAGCAAGAATAGTTATGACGCACCCAAAGATTTCTCTAAACTGCTATTTTTGTTGGAGAGTATTTAATGTATTCTTTAGTTGTCCTGGTTGCCACATACCTCCTCCGTATTTAAGCTCTGCAGCACTGTTAACTCCATCCCTGAGTCTTTTCCACTTTGGCAGATGCCTTCCAGAACTAATCCGATTGGTTAACCTTATTCTCAGGAGAAGGGCAAAACTCTTTGATGCCACCAGCGTTGGGAGACATCTCTAGCTGTGACTAATGAATTAAGAGTGACAGGAGGCATGCATATCCCAGACACCGGATCTCAGCCTCTGCTTTACCTCATTAGTTGCCCTAACTTGGAAACAGGCAGGAGAAATTGCAGAGATTGTGTGGCACAGTTGCACACAGACAGAGTGATATGTCACATGTACATATTTATATAAACTAGCTTTAAACTTGTAGACGGCTTTTGTTTTATAAATACTGTAGTCGTTAGGCATGCTGAGCTTGTTTAGACTGGAAACATCAAATGGCTCAAATACACTGCTCACAAAAATTAGGGGATATATAACAATATTTACGAAGAGGATCCCATAAGAACTGCTGGTCAATCTGATTCTGTCCATGCCCAATCACTGTCAGTGTGTTTTGGCACTCTTGGGTGACCATACACCCTACTGAACAGTCACTGTGATGGGTGATTCTTTGGATGAAGGCTCTTTTTTACCATCTTAAAAAAAGAATAATGTCACTATCGATGACTACTACTGAGTATATATCGGATTGAATAATTTTGTATTCATTTGACATATCAAATAAATAGAAAAATTTGCTTTTCGGCAAAGCGAGAAGTGGTGTTGGTAGTGATTGTGGTCATGTTGTGGTAATTACAATTACATTTTTTCAGAAACAATTAATAAATGACAAATGATGATAGGTCATGGATTTGCAGATGCACTTTAAATATATAAATAATGTGAACATTTTTGGTAAAATGCTGTCAAAACTGTTATGGTAATGACAGAAATACACAATCAAATGACTCACACTTCCAGAATCCAAATGTTACTGTTCTCTCCTTGCTAATGTGCTCCCCATCATTCTTTGTTTCCATGGTTATAACAAGTGTTACCTATAAATAATTTGTAAAATCATAGGCTGTCAATGTAACAGAGATGAAATTGTTCACAACTTTGCAAAATAGATATGCACAACATTTTTTATTTTACACTAAGTTAAATTTGTTATTTTAATGAGTTGAGAACTTTGTATTGTTGTTTTCATCAACATTAAAAATGCAAAAGAAAAGGATTTTGGTGGTGCAAACAATTATAAAAATATTTTAATACCTAAGCTATTTATTATTAAGAATAGTTAAAAACTTATCACCCAGGGACCCAGGGTTCCTCCAATCAAAGAATCGCCCAGAAATAAGAACAAAGTGAGATGCTGATAATTGTAGGTGAGTGTTTTGGTTATTAACTGCCCTAGATTCAGAACTAAATCTAGGCTAGTAGACCAGTGTACGTCCCGTCCTTCGCACTTTTCATGTGTCAGTATTATACAGACACTTCTATGTGTTATATTTTGCACTAATGTTCTGGAAGCTGTTAATTCATGAACACTAACATACTTTTTCTCTCTCTATTTCAGAAAACTGGACACTCTAACCGAACGTTTGGCCGGTTTACCCATGGTGTGTTTGGTTTTATAGATAACAGGTTACTACAAAAGAGATTTTACAATCTTTAAAAGTCTGTCAGTCCTCGTAGTGTCTGGTCTGTGTTTAAGATTGAGGATGCACTGGAGTTCAGATTCTTATGATGTGATTAGTCCCATTTGGACAATGGCTTTAGCCATGTCCATAAAATGTATTTCAACCTTAATTTATAACAATCTACAATTGCCACAGCTCAACTACACTGCTCACAAAAATTAGGGGATATATAAAAATACTGCTGGACAGTCTGATTCTGTCCATGCCCCATCACTGTCAGTGTGTTTGTCAGTCTGGGGTGACCATACACCCTACTGAACAGTCAATGTGGGGGAACTCTCGTCCAGTTGAACATGATTCTGTTCAGCCTCATGAACACCTACTACTCAATTACCATAACTGATTTTACATCTCATTTGCATAATCAAACAACGTTCTTTGATGTTTTACATGCTTTTTTTTTTTATCACTTTATATTCATTTTGAAATACCCTCTCATTTTTGTGAGCTGTTTATATTTAGATTGTGTCGGTGTATGTACAATATTGTGCAAAAGTCTTAGGCCACCATTAGATTAAATGTACCATTATACCATATACAATTTTAATCAGTCTCCATATTAGAATACAGCCATAAAACATGTAAAACTTGTATATATTATTAATAAAAAACTTTAAAAAATGTAAAACAAATTGTATATTAATATAGTATTAATATAATTAATATAGGCTATAGGCTAGAGTCTTTTAGTGTAACCTCTCCTTACACTCGAGCAATAGTTGACTTCTGTAGATCTTTCTGGAAGGGTAAGGCCAGACTTTTTTAATTGCTTGTTCTTCAGCTGTCCCTAATTAAGAATCTACTGAGGAGGGAGGAAAAAAATAAAAATAAAGGTTAATTTTTCAGCACTTTTCAATTTCTCGAGGACTATGTAGAATCAATACAAGGAATATTTTTTTATTTGAAAATAAAATGTATTTAACCTACAATTAGATTAAAGTGAATCTGGAAAGAAAATGAACAGAATTTTTATTTTTGTATTCTTCAAATACGATCTTCGGCGGATCCGCGAAACAAGCAATAAAAAAAGTCTGGCCTAACAGCCAAGAAACCACAAGGGAGACAGAGTTGAAAGGTTAAGATATGCTAAAATACACAAAGACTAAAATGAAGATCCAGAGTGGATAAGATTTATGGAGTGACGAATCAGAGATTGACATTCTTGGGTCCAATCGCCAACAATTTTTTATCTGATTGTTATAACATTGCTAAAATAATTATTGTAATGGTGGTTTAATACTTTAGCTACTGTATATAACATACTGTATATATATATATATAAATATATATATATC
>JAVSBV010000121.1:1233438-1245309 GCA_033117975.1 Parotocinclus spilosoma
ATAAACACGACCGGGCTGCTATAGCCAAACCTTTGTCTAAAACCAGGTGTTTCAGTTTCATTGTCTAACCCCTGTAGATTTACTACTGTAATGACCATCAGGATGGGAACGATTAGTGATGCGCTTAAAAAAGTGTAAAAGTGTTTTAGTTCAAATGAATACAAAACCATGAGCTGTCCTAAAGTGTGCTGTTGCAGTAGCCAATCAAATCATCTCTAGCCCTCTTCCAGAGTTCCAGAGAGTGGGAGCTGCAAAGATACAGACATAGTGAAGTATAGAGCGTATAAGATCGTCATGCCCTACCTTTTGTCACATAGTATGCATTCAGAAAGTCCCGAACATTTTACTTGGTTTACTTGGTTGAGGTCTTGTGCTAAAAACCAATTACCCCCATCAATCTGCACTCAGTACCCCATAATGGCAAAGTAAAAACAGGCGTTTAGAGTGTTTGGCAAATTTAAACTAAATATAACAAAATGTGGAAAAAAACTTTTCGTACGTGTTATAAGCCCTGAACAGGACAGACAATCTTCTTCCAGCTGCATTTACACAAAATATCTCTTAACATCACAGCGGAAATAATCAGGCTGACTATAAAGCAGCAAAAAAGCCGGGTATTTACAGGGATAGCTAAATCAGACAGTTACTGTACACGTGATGGTGACGTGACATGTTTCTGTAAAAGTCATTTTTGTAGCATGAACTTCCGATTATAATTATTATTAATCCGTTTCAGATTATCTTCTAATTTATAAGGCCAATCCCGAAGCAAACATAGAGTGACAGTGGAAAGGAAAAGCTCTCTAAAAGTTTTAAAGATGATACCTGAGAGGACCAAGACTCATTAAGAGACCCAACCTCTTTGGGCTTAGATGATATATGTAAGAATTTAACTAACTTATACAATTCATTGGTTTATGGTAATACTTTGAATAAAAAAAACCTAAATATGAATATTATATTAACATGATATAATTATTATATCTACAGAGAGAACATAATAAAACAGTTGGACTAACATTTTTGAGAAAACGTAATAATAACACAATATTGACAAAAATTCATCTGGAAGATATCAGTTAAAAAAAAAAACATCAGTATAAACGGGATAAACAATAAATTTGGGATTTTGTTATTCTTTTTGTTAGTTTCAGTATGTTTCAATATGTCCCATAGTCCCATAGTAATGACCCCTCAACTGATTGTTTTTCACAGATAAAATAACCTACTTAACTGTAATTAGTGGTGATAAATGGGGTGCAGTTGGCTATTTATATCAAAGTGGCATGACACACACAGTGCTTAAATCTTTGCGGTATGAGCGGGACCAAAGAAGGTTGAAAAATAGCACTATGTATATCTGCAGTTGCACCAGACTGTTGCTTCTTTCTTTCGTCGTGATTTCTATCCTATTTATGCCTGACTAAACTCCACATATTCAGCTTTAGTGCTCAGATACTACACTCTATTACATCACTCATGATTAAAATCATGCATAAACCGGAGCCTTTTACCAGACATGCAAAAAAAACAAACGGTCCAACGTCACAAATGCTGCCGATACCAGCAGTATTATTCTAAGTCATATAAGTCATAGAAGAATTACATCATTAAGGGGCTTATTCTGCTCTGTTTTGCCACTTAACACGATCTCAGCAGTGGCAGTCTGCTGCCATTATGCGTTATGAGAAAAGCTATCCCAGCATTCCCTGGGGAGAGAATGTGGGCGTCAATTTGAAGCATTCTTCTCAAATGGAGGGAATCCATTTTCTATTTATCACATGTAAGATGCAGAATTGAAGAAAAAGTGAGTAGGATTTTGCATACAAACTAAGAAGTTGAGTGAAAGCACAGCAGAGGAACATACAAAACATTGTACGTGGTAATTTGAGGTTCGCCAGTGGATCAGTACCTCCCATCCGAGAGAGTGACGATACGCATCACTATCTACCACCCACTGCTATAAAACCCTTCTCTGAAGCCTGCCTAGATAACAAAGGACAATGAAAAATGGAAGAAATAAACGTGTCAAGAAGGGCGATATCCTGCAGCACAATGCATATCAGAATGATTTGATGCATTTGGATAAGGGATCAGTGGGTGGAGGCATGGTTTGGGCAAATCTGAAGGATTTCTGCTCTTCATGTTTCCTCCTATTATGCCTGCATCTGCCCACTGGAAAGAAACAGGCTATGAGAAAAAAATCTCATACTGAGTATCACTGTCTGCCTCTGGAAATGCCACATACCGTCTTTCAGAGGCTTCTTCAAATGTGCTTCCGCTCCATACAGCTTCCATAAAAAGAGCAAACTCAGTCAAAATATCATCCACTTAAATTGTCCTTTCCTACATGGTCCATGATTGGCAGAACTCTTTCACTGAACTAGGCCTGAGGGCAGTGCATCATTCTGCAAGAATGAGACAGTAATGGTGTACTAGTAAGCAAATATTTGTTCCGGCCTAGTCAAATTTTATGTTTATGCGACATACTTCTGAAAAAAAACAAAACAGCATTTTAGCATCTTACCTCCATACACAGGTGTAATACAGGTGTATGTAAAATTACCTCGATGTGAAAGTGTTTTACCAGCATTAATGTATCCCTGCTCCTGTCATGAATAGTAATTGTTTCTGAAGCAACTTATAAACAAAATATAATAATAAATCAGAACCTCAGAATCAGAAATTCTGAAAGAGGTGAATCTCATTTCTGTTTTGTTTACATACCAGCTTTGTCACAGATGTTTCTGGAGAAAATGGTGCCAGCTATACATTTGACATTACAGGAGTCAAACCTAAGATAATTAAGAGAAGCTTACTGCTTACAAGCTCAGCCTCGGGCGTGAACCCAGAATCTCAGGACCTGCTGTGGTGGGACTGTGGTGGATCAGTGGTTAAGAGACTGTGTCACTCTGTTAAGCTGCCACTGCTGAGTCCTTGAGTACCTTACCCACAACTGCTTGGATTGTTTCCATCGTAAGGGCGTCTGTTAAATGCTGCTGAAAATGTAAGAAATAAGCTTTTACCTCTGAGCTACATGTTCTGCCTTAGTTATGAGAGGAAATGAATACAAATTAAACTATTAATGTACATTTATGTGTCTGTGCTAAGTGTGAAATGGGAACAAGCACAGTAATGGCCATTTATTCGAAATCCAAATAAGAAAATACTTTAGAGGAAAAACAATGCAGAGCCAGAAAATGGACTGGAATGTACATTATTTGACACATTATAATTCCTATAATTATACTAAACATTATCATAACTATAAATGTTGGCATGGTTGGGAAAAGTTTGGGTTAAGGGAGCTCTTTTTGTTCTAAGAAACAGATAACCCTGAGGACCAGGATGTTTAAAGATCTGAATACAATGTGAGTTAGATCTCTGCTAAAACTCTAAAAAGAAAACGTGATATTACTGGAATCTGTTTGGTTTTCGTAGGCTTATAAATAAAGTTCATATTTAAGTTACCTAAGAAAATGCTGCCCAAGGAGGATGGGTCCCCTTTGAGTCATACCAACATTAGGAAGTTTTTTTCTCGCCGTTGTCTTGTCACATCAATTGGGGCAGTGGACCTAGACAGTGTTTAAGTTGCTTCTGGGTGATGCTCTGCTCTAAAAGCGCTATATTAACTATATAACTTTTGACTTTCACTTCAATTTTAAATGACATTTCATTACAAAACTACTGATTTATAAAACACACACACTTAAGACCTTTGATTGATAGAAACCCAGAACCAGAACCATGCCAAAAACTTCACATCATCCATCTTGTCAACCTTGGTAATATAAGAATGCAAAGGACTGCGTTGCTAGAAAAGGCCACTATTCTGGAGCCAACCAATCAATTTATTTACACCATTAAGTTGTTTTTCCTGCACTTGTTCTTTTCAAATGGCACTGTGATTGGTTCTATAGATTTCGGTGGTTCTCCATTCTATTGTATCGTCTTAATTAAAGGGATTCCTGGCAGAAGTTGGTCTTTCTTCAAAACTTAATAGCCCTGTTTACTTAGTTAATTAGTTAATTTTTTGCACAATCCACTGATCAGGTCATTGTGACTACAGAAAAGGCATTGAAGATGTTTCTCTTTTTCTGCTTACATAGTAAAATGTTTTGCTGGATATTCACCACTACAACATTAGCTTCTTTATTTGAATACGACCAGAAAATACAGTAAATTTGTATGCGGTGTTCAAAACAGGATGAATGAAATAAAAGATGTAAACTTTGGTAATGCTTCTGTTTGCTACAGTGTAGTGTTTAGTGTTACTTCTCCTTACACTTAGCAGCATCTGGCAGCCTCATCCCAAGTTGACTCTACTACAGTCTAAAGTCGATTGATCAGGAATGGGCTTGATTAGGAAAGGGTAGCAGCCAAGAAAACACATTTTGAAAGGTAAAAAGGCTAAGATTTGTTAAAGCTCACAAAGATTGAAATGGCACGAGTTAAAAATTTGTGTATCCAATCTGTTATACAGTATATGGTCATTATATCCATATAATGATTATATTATTATACAATTTCTGAGTCTGTAGTCCCATCGCACTTGACACACACACACAAATCCAAATCACACGCTCTCAACAGTGAAGTTTGACTAGGGATGTCCACCATGGTTTTGAGTCAGCAGCTGAAAATACTCTTTTTTTTTGCTTAATTATGTGACAAATATGTCCCCAAAATTAGACATTTTATTATATTTCTTTGTACATTCTTATTTCTTCAGGTGAGCGGATGATGGACATGGGGTCAGATGCAACTGGTCCCTGGGCCTGTGGTGAGAACACAGTGGTGGAGAGAGAGGCGCCGTCACTGGGATCAAGAGCAGCGGGGCCACAGGCCGCCAGGCAAGCCACCGGCCGGGAGCCGACGGCAACCCACATCAGGCACCTAGGGGTTGAGCCGTTGATCCGGGCGTCCCGCGCCAATCTGTCCCGGCCAGTGTGGGGGTCCGAGGAAAGTGTGTCGTTAGCTAGCGATTACTATGGTAGCACCTTCAGTCTCTATAAAGGAAGGACTTTTTCTATTCCCCTGTAAATCCAAGCATTTTCAAACACAAACAGCCCACATTATAAACAAACAGTCAATAAAAAGTCCACAAAATTCCCTGTTTTGGACTCGGTGCTACAGGAGGCCCTCAATGAAACATGGAATCCTGTCTGAGTGCTGAGGAAAGTTAGTGATTAAGCCCAGAGCCCAGGATGTGAGATCTACAGTGTTTATTTATCTATCTGTTTTATCCATTCATCTTTCTGTCTATCTACAATGAAAACTTGGAATTCTAAGGTCCCTTCGCTCAAACAATTTAGACATTGAACAGTCCGACTTGTTTTTGCCCCCAAATTCAAACAAAAATTGCAAGTTCAAACATGGACACCCTAACACTAAATGGTGTGACCTTCCAACTAAAATGTACTTAATCCAGATCTGTCGGTGGCGATAATGAACCAACACAGTACGCCAATCGCCATGAAACGCAAAACAAGAAGAACTAAGGTGCAATTATAGACATATACTTATAGATTATATATTTTATGATTATAGAATTGAAATGTATACTATATTAGTCTTTGGGTGTGATTTTAGACACGCCCTCAGCCTCAGCACAACTTCCCCAGTGATAAGATGCACCAGAACTGCATTTATCTGTATTTTTCATTTATTTAATGTCTTTCATGATTTTATACATTTGTACTATATTATTATACACTTCACACTTTATTCATGCTTTACTTATTAAATACATAGGAATTCCGTTATTAAAACAATAATTTGGATGTCGGATATGGGATAACCCTATTTATACTATTTCTTATGGGGAAATTTGATTTAGACTTCAGAGAAATCGGATTAAGTTCAAATTTTGAGGTTCCACTCTGTCTATCTAGCTATGTACTAACATCACAACAAATCAGAGTAGAGTGGGTTTTTTACATTTGGATGAGCTTCAGTTCAATTCCCAGTGAGAGTACAGCATGAGCTGCCAAAATCATCACAATTAGATGTGACTCATTCTCAGTCAGGCGGATTCGCTTATCTGAAACAATGACATTTTGAAAAGGCCAGAACATTATCACAACAACAAAAGCGCCTTTTGCGCCTTACATAATAAGTATTGCCAATAACATGAAGTCATTTTGATACAGTATTACCTTAGACGAATCTTCTCATAAGTGGCATTTTAGGCAAAAAAGCAAAAAAGGCTCTGGTTGCTTAGTCACTCCTCTTCAGCACCTACAGCACTGCCATGTTTGAGCCAGGGCCACCTGTACATCGAACAGCACCAGTGACTCTCCAAGTAGTCTAAACAAATTTGAATTCCCATTCCCATCAATAATTCCCTGTCTGCACTGAGTATAATACATAAGTAGCACTTTTCATCACAGTATGTTCAGTGAGCGCTTTAGCAAATAAAAAGCGAAGCGCTGTAAGTCTTAGTCGCATGTTTCATGTACATTTACGTTTACTTTCTATTCATTCAGTTGCTTTCAGTTAAAACAGCGAATGATTGTAACAGGGTTCAAACCAAACGTAATGCTGAGGAGATCAGGGTTACCAGTGGTTCCTGTGTTTGAGGTTCTGTGGTGGTCAGATTGCATTACTTAGTTTGATGATCCCTACATTTTCTGGTCGGGATCTCGGGGGGGGTAAATGTGAACCCTGGATGGGTTGCCAGCCCAAATCTCTGGGCTTGAGAGGGTTGCACTGTATCACTGTATCAGTAGGATACTTTACCATCCAGTTTCCGATCTCACTGGAAATTTTGTGTTCGTACGGTGGCCATACTGGTGCCACTGGGATTGAAATGTCACCGGAACACCAATATGATGTGAAGTAATGCTTCATAACAAGTTTGTAAGAATAAGAAGCTTTTATATCTGATTATAAACCATATTTCATATTCATGTCACATAGGACAATGTTTTCTCACAGCGAATGGATCTAAATAAAATAAAAGATGTAAACTTTGGCAATTCCTATAAAGGACCTACGTCAACTGTAAACCCAGCATTTAAATGTTAATTGTCAATCTTGTCAAACCACAGTTGACCAGTTTATTAGGTTATTACAGTATGTCCTCAGCTGTATTAATAGAAACATTTTGGCTTTAGCCTCCTGCTCAGTGCATTAACGTTACACTTTCCCTATTTGACAGGTCCAATCTGGCCATCAACTAAACCCAGAACTACTGAAGTCCACAGTTACCCTCTGATATACAAGCAAGCTGTATAACACAGAGTCTCTATGTCTCTGATGTAAGGTTCAGAGAAGGTTTTGGTGAATTAATAATGGCAGGCTGGTCCTGTTTCTGTCGGAAGCTTAGGTTTGTGAGAGATCAGGTGCAGGGCAATCACTGTTCATCATTCAGTTACAGACCTGGCCTTTAAACATACCAGGCAATTATCTGATGTGAGACTGATGTTATGTAATTTACCAGCAGATGTTCTGTGAGAGCAGTGCCCTTTGCTCTAGGCCACAGCTTGTACTGTAGCTGAAAGCTGTCGTTTGTAAGTGAACCAGAAAATGAAACGTTAGATAATAAAAAGAATATGTTCCGTTCCAAATTAAGCTGTGAGAGTAAACCGTAGGAAGTCTCAGTTCACGCCTTTGATTTTCATTCCATGTAAACACGTTATACACGTTAGCATTTCTATTCCTATCACATTACACCGCAATTCCAAGTCACACCAGTGCAGTTCTCTCAAAAGTCAATAGAGCCAGAGGGAATATACCACCTCCCTTGTCCATGAGTACTGCCTTTTCTGTGCCTCATTTAAATTTATTTTTCCTTCAGTTCATACTTTCCTTTGACCCCCATTGCTCATGCACAGATTCTTTTGAGTTTTCTCTTGAGTTTTTTGCCCACACAACAATAGATGCAAAATGTGAGCTTGTGGTTGCTGTTGTAATCATTTGCATTACATTGTTAGTGTGAGGTCACATCAACCCCATTGGGTTCCCCCTGATTTCTCTGCATGTCCTGTTTTGAAGAGTTGTTTCAGCATGACCATTTAGATATATTGCAAACAGAGCAATTTCATAACCCAAGAAAAATGACCATTATGTATTAGCTTATGTAACATTTGCTCCTAACATTTCAACATTTTAATTTTTGGAGCTGGTCTTGAGAAAATCAGAATGTCAAAATTTCCGATAGTCGTTGTAACGTTGTAGGGTGGAGCAATATGGTAGACGTGTCAAATGGAGTCCACAGCAAGTGAGCACAGAGCTTAAAATCTCCAGCAGCACTGCTGCATCTTATCCAGCCATACCAGCAAAACACACATTAAATTGCCACTGTTATATCAGTGTCACTGCAGGGCTGAGAATGATCCTCCACCCAAACAATACCTGATCTGTGGTGGTCCTATGAGTGTGCCATCAACAAACCATATACATCCAACACCCCTGATGACAGGTTGGGATATGTCCCTCCTCAGACCACTGACAGTAGGTACTTAGTACTGCTAACTGGGTGCACTCCACATGCCTTGCTTTTTTATAGATGCTCCAGCCCAATAATATGTATAATTAATATAGTTAATACATTTGGCCAATTTGGTACATTTGACATTTGGTGAATATCAATCAGTTCTAACTTGTATAAACACAGTTAAAATAAGATTTAAAATAAAATATAATTGTATAGATACTAATATCACTAACACAAACCCATTGGTTCGTTTTGTTCCCAAATTATTGCATGGTCATATTGTTTTGCATGATTCAGACACTGCTTGGGTGATGTTCAAGCTTTTTTTATACTGGATATCCTATATAAGGGTCTAACAATCTGCAGACTGGGAAGGAAGCCCATTCAGTAAAAGATACTTACTATAACCCTTAGTTTGCCTTTTCACTTTTCAATTTGAGGTCTGAGTGTAGGTTATTCTGGTTGATGGGTTGGCTAAAGTTTATTGCAAATTCTGTTTGGTTACCTTTCCTTCTCAGCTGTTCCAATGTTCGTGACTAATCTGTGGATATCCAGTGATGTGTGGTGGTCTAGTCCAGTGTTTTTGGAAGGAATAGGCTAGTAGATTCCATTTAATTTGGCTTGATCAAACGTTTACATTTTGTCTATATTCCAGTTCACTCAAATTGGTCCTACTGTGATGAAAGATGAGCAATTGGCAGTATAACAAAGCCTGGTCTTGACTGTCACCCCAAGACTAGTGTGAAAAGCATTTCATTTTTATGTATACTTTGAACATTATCATTTCTTAGATTAGTTCTAATAGCTAGTTACCAGTCATATTTTTGATGTTTGGTAACCCTCTTTGATTGGGACTCCCATATACAAAATCCCGTCTCCCATATACAAAACGGCGATTAAATACAGAGGCAAATCAAATTCCTGCTTTCTTACATTCTTTGCCCATCAAGATAAAATACTTCTCTGGCCCCTGTCCTCTTCCAAACAGCTGGGCTCCTCCCCATTTTGAACCCAATACCCTAACAAAGCCTTTCCATTAATCGCCTTCTTTTAGGAGCCAATCTGAGGACGTTTTGAGGAAATCTCCCCCACAAGTCCTCCCTCCCCCTTCCCCAAAACTAGGCCTTTCATCAACTTCTCCCATGTTCGGACGTTCTGGCTCGGGCCCCCCCACACCCCTAACCCCACGCAAGAAAGCTGTGGTGCCGAACGAATACCAAGACACTGTACCTGGAGAATTTGAGGAGAAGATTAAGCAACCCAAGTCTTCAGCCATGTCCCAGAGCAGTGCACAGGACTCTCGACCCCAGACCCCTGTCAGTGAATATTCTCGGAAGGACTTAACTCCTAGGCCCTCGCCTAAACTAATGCGTCCTAGCTCCAAGATCTTTGAAAGAGTGCGAGTTTTTGAAGAGCGTAGAAAAAGCATTGACAATCCTGAAGGTTCAATCTCTGGACGCTCATGGGCTGGGTTTAACAGAGCCGCTTCTATTGACTCAGATGATGGAGGGAGTCGCCTGGGGATCTCAAGAGAGAGTTCCAAAGAGGACCTCCATGAGGCTTTAAAGGCAGATGCAGAACAAAGAAGATCCATGTTCAGGCAGAGGGCCTCCTCGCTAGAGGACAGACCCCGCTACTCACAGAAAGTGCAAGATATTGAGACCAAGTTCACAGAGGAGCTCCAGCGTATCAAAAAACTGGTGGGCAAGCCACACATGAAGAAGTCCTTCTCTACAGAGCAGCTCTCTACTTTCCATAGGACCAGGCAACCAGTGAGGAAATTGGAGCCCATCCCACCTCAGGTTCTTCAGAAATTACAGGATAGGGAACGTGCTCAATTGGAGAAAGAGACCAAAGAGAGAGAGCAAGCCAAAGACTCTTTGCTAAATAAGTCACTTCATGGTTATACCACACAGGAACCACTGACGCAGGAGCCAGCTGTACGCGAACGGTCACCTGTAACAACTAAAATGGTTAACCGAGCAAGAGAGCAGCCATCTCCTTCACATGCCATGTCCCAGTCTGAGCTCAACGGACAACGGTCTCCAAGATTAATGCATGGACACAGTCCAGTTGGTGAGAGCCCTCAGAGATCTCCAACTGTGGAAGTCCTTTCCCTGTCTGAGGAATCTACAAAGTCACCACGATATACAACAAGGTCAGAGTCTCCATCTAGAAATGTTTTAGAGATGACACTGCGCAAGGTGGAACCAAGACCTGCCAGCCCTCTCGTGAAAAGGGTAGGTCATGTCCAGGAAGTCAAACAAGTCCACACCGAGGACGAGACTTTACAGAGAAAAACACCCATAGAACTTACCCTGAGAAAGTTGGAGAGGAGACCTGAAAGTCCTCTGGTGCAGGATACAGTAGCAATACAAGAGCATCCCACTGAGGCACCTCCCAAACCTCCAAGGGTTTTGGTGTCTTCATTCGAAGAAGAGAGGATGAAGGTAGACATGACTCCTCTTACCCCAGCTCCAAAGCTCATGATCCCTCAGATTGTAGTTGAAGACGAACCCATGGAGACAAGAGCCTCCCCAGCTCCACTAAGTAACAAAGCAAGCAAAAGCGCCACTGCCAAAGAGGAAAAACAACAAAAAGTGAGAGGCAGAGGACGAAAACAAAGACCAATGTCTCCTGAGTTAGGTAGGTGAATTGTATTAATGGTCTGACACCAAGTGTGATACTGAATTTCTTCTTTGTCAAGAATTGATTTGGGTAGTTAAAGAATGTGTTAGGTCTCACAAACTTCAAGTTAACATGAAGAGCTGGCCTACTCTGCATATTTTATTGAGTTTATTTGCCTTTGTAAATACAGTTTTGTGCTAAAGTCTTAGGCCACCTTTTAAATCAGATATACCATTGTTCAGCAATGGTATAATTACGATATGTAATTATTCTTAGTCTCTTCATTAGAGTACAAACAAAAAATTACATGCAGTATTAAAATAGAAAAATTATTTAGAGTGTGACCTTCCCTTACAATTAAACAAGAGCAGCATCTGTCAGTTTCATCAGGGTGCCAAGTTGACTCTTTTACAGTCTGAAAAAGCTTAATCAGGAATATTTTGGGGGGATCAGGATAAAAGACCAATTAATGTAAAAACTTACAAAGACTGGAATAAAGATCAGTCGAAAATAGTACACTGCTCACAAAAATTTGGATATATTTTAGTGGGGATATTTGAATTTAAATTGTCCCCTAATTTTGCAAGCAGTAGATCTTGTAAATCTACTGGTGGCCTAATATTTTTGCACAATAATGTACAGTCGATTCCGGTTAATGGGACCACATCGGGATGCGATGGTTTTGGTCTTAATAACCGGCTGGTCCGATTAAGCAAACATGCCCTGTGTTACAAGACGGGACGTGCTATGTAACATATTAAATGTTTATTAAACCTTTATTGTGTGATTTACACGTATAGCGA
>JAVSBV010000121.1:1246279-1259419 GCA_033117975.1 Parotocinclus spilosoma
CGGATATTACATACTGTACACGTTCTTTGGTCTGATTAAGCGGAATTTTGGTCCAAATAAGCGAATAACATTACACATATTTAATAGGATTTGTTTCAGTACTTTTGGATTTGGTCCGAATAAGCGGCTGGTCCCATTAACAAGTGGTCCTATTAACCGGAATTGACTGTATTTAGCTAAATAGTAATGGTGTTTTAGTTAATTATGTTAACTTAATATGTTAATTTATTTAACAATATAAAGTTTTGTGTAATGTTTCGTTTTTGCTTTAAATTAATATTTGAATCCTAAACGTTTTGTTCAGACAACCCCAAAAATGCAGTCAATCACACTTTATGATGAGTGGTCAGAACTTTGTGACCAAACATCTATTATAGAACACATAATAGTGAATATGACACAATATGATATAAACAGACAATTAAATCAAACCCAAATTAATAGTCAAGTCAAATTTTCAATTTCAATAGCGCTTTTTACAACAAAGCATTGTCTCAAAGCAACTTTACAATCTTATATTACTGTCATCTTAAAAGGCCAATCCCAAATTGAGCAAACCTAGCTCGACAGTGGCAAGGAAAAACTTCATTAAGTTAAAAGGAAGAAACCTTGGGAGGACCAAGACTCAAAATAGGACCCGTCCTTCATGAGTGGCTTAGATGGTAATTAAGTAAATACTTAAAAGTATATTAAAGTAATAAGTAAACAATATAATGTAAATCAATAATAATATTTAAGTTCATAATAAAACAAGTAACAAAATAGATTGTAAAACAAAATAGATTTTAAAATCAGTCCGCAGTGGGCGGTCCTTGGAGGCACATCATCTGTTAGTGACTAAATGATGGAGGAAGTTAATATACCATGAGACACAACTAGACTCCAGTTGGTGCTTTTGAAATCTTTTTGCTATTAGGAACAGCTGACAGCATCACACACTGTAGAATCAACCCATATGAAAATCAATCACATGTACAACCATCAGAAACCATTAGAAGCTTGGGGACACCCCTGGTCAGTGTCATTTGACTCAACCAAAACAGCCCTAGCAGCACGTTCACTCTACTAAACTAATATTTTTTGATGAATTAATATATAATAGTATGTCTTATTTTATTTACTATATTAGTGCTCTACGTTTTATAGAGTTATATTATTTTATTTTTATATTCTTCATATCTGTCATTTTATTTACTGTAGTCTGCTTTTTTAATATATGATATTTGATTTATTATGTTTATATTTATCTCTATTTTAAATTTCGTATTTTGCTTCTGTTCATTAGATAAATATCACACTGCTCACAAAAGGGATATCTCAAAATGAATATGAAGCGATTAAAGAAAGCAGAAGATGATTTTATTAAACAAGATCATGAAAAAAGAAATCAAAGTCAAAGAAAGTTGTTCGATTATGTAAATGAAATGGAAAATCAATTATTGTGATTGAGTAGCAGGCGATGTACATGACTTGAATTGACTTGACATATTCATGGGGGGTGAACAGAATCATATTAAACTGGACCAGATTGCCCCACATTGACTGTTCAGTAGGGTGTATGATCACCCAAGAGTGACAGTGATGGGACATGGACAGAATCAGATTGTCCAACAGTTCCTGTGGGATCCTCTTCATATTCATTTCTAAATATTCCCATATTTTTATTAGCAGTGTATTATTGAAATATTATTTTGTTAATTTATTTAAATTCTTACACATATCATCTCCAAGTTGACCAAGGAAGTCAGGTGTCTTTTTACATCTTGGCCTTGGTTTGCCCCTGATCACTTTTGGGGAGATTTTTCTTGCTTTTGTGACCTTAAATTTTGTTCAGTAAGGGAGTGAAATGTGCATCTGAGGAGCTTATACAGAATGCAACCAAACTTTCAACTGTGCCAATAACTCCAATAACTGGATGCCAAGAATCAAATCAGAGTGACTCCTGGTTCCCGGCAGTGAGTCATGATGATTATTATTCTGCCTTTCTGGCAAGGTGAGACACATTGTCACAGATTTATGTCCCGATTCCTAGCGCTGTTTTATGTCCAGATGTTGTGTTCTGTTGTCAACCACATAAAGTTCAGGTGCTGCTTCCTGGCACCACAGAACATGTGGATAACTGGCACCCTTAGAAGTGTTTCTGCCTCACCAATGGCGCCCCTCACCGTGGGGACTGGATCAGTCATATCACATGCCGCCTAGCAATTGTGGCTCCACATTGCAACCACCAGTAATCAATATAAACCTGTACATTTGTAAGCATGCATTTGTTTTAATTTCTGTAACACTGTAACAGTCTGTAACAAATGTATTGATATGACACTGTACTGCCTTTGGCACTAATGACCAACCTACTGTCATGTATAAATAGGACGGTTGCTAGGAGAGACATGGTATAGCTGTCTCCTCTACTGGAATAGTCCTTTATAAGAACCAGGAGGAGCATTATATGTATATGGTGTGTGTGCATGCACGGAAGGATTCTGAACGTGACAGAGAAAGGGATGGGATTTCATTGATTACACATCAGCAATTTGGGAAATCAGAAAGGTTAAAAGGTGGCCATGTTTGTGCTGTACTTGGTACCTCGTCTGGTAAGTGTGTGGAGATTTTACATTTTGAATTTCCTATTGAAGAAAACTGTTGATAAGGATTTTGATTTCTATTAAGCATTTTTGAAATGTATGTAACATATGTGGATAAGCAACGATGGGGGCTTTCTGAGTGTCACATGCGACTCGCTGTAAATTATACATGTACATGGGGTGGTAAGCAGAACCCTAAATGTTAGATCTATTTATTTCCATCGCAGCCTCACATGATCTCCTCTGAACCTGGCCGTATGAGGCCTGTGAGCGTTTGCTCGAAAAGAAGATCTAACAGTCTGAAAGACTACTTTAGATATAAAGTCAAAATGGTAATACAAATGGAATTGTTAAATGAGTTGAAATAAGCAGAAGGAATTAAACAATTCTGTTAAACATAAAGGTATTATTTATTGCTGGGATCACAATGTTTACAAATGAAGTATTTTATTATAGCTATTCATTTTTTGAACACAATGTTAAGAAGGATACACTTTGGGGTTAAGAGTTTTGTGAAGCGGAAGCTTTTTCCAGCATTTGAGCTCGAGATTTTAGATTTTTTATTTTTATTTAAAAAAAGGTACACATTTGTCAGAAATAGAAAAGAATGTGTTCACTCAAGTATGTAAAATATTATTGAAGCTACAATAGAACAAATGTACAATTTTCCACTTCTGTTTCTAGTCATTTCTTTTAATTGCAGGGGACAAATGTTTTTTTAAGAACTAATGCAAGATAATGTGTATTGTTTTACACTTTAGAAGCAAAAAAAATAATGTCTTATATCAATTGTAAAAACAATAATGGTCATCAAATTGAACTGTGATCTCAATCTCATGAATCACTTATAATTAGAAGGTGTGTCTGCATACTTTTGGCCATATCGTGATTTTATAAGCAGCAGTTTGAATAGAGACAGTAACAGGCTACATTAAGTGTCTTGAAGTAACAAGTAGTACCTGTTGTCCTCTAAACTAGTACCAAATCTGTTGGAGAGACCTACCAAACATACAGTTACATTTAATAGACATTAAATTACATTTCATTTCTTAAATAAATAGATGACTCCCATGATTATGTCATTACTGTATATATAATAATGGATTTATACGATTTTTAGAAGCTTACACAGAAAACAGTGTTCTTCTGAAGGTGTTTCTTATTCTCCCTTGCGCAAGATGGACAATGTTTCATAAAAGGACATTCTCCACAGACCTGAATGCCCTCTTTGTGAGACTGGATTTGTCATTACCAGATTAATTGCGTCCACTGCCACCTTGGGTGCAGCGTGGTTCCATTTAAACGAACAACTTCTTTCTCTCTTCTGCCTGAGATCAAATTCAAAAGTCTATCTCAGAGGCAGGCTGGATCCAACACTGTTCCCTTTCTAATCTCTGTGAATTTCACACTTCAGTGACCACATGTGAATGAAATGAGTTTCTTCTGCATTAGCAATGGTGAGGAAACAGTCGTAAGATAAATACATTACAGGTAGAAGGTTGTGTAAGCTGTGAGGCTATTTTTATTTATGAATATCCATATTTCACCATTAAGTCCAATTTGGAAATCAGAAAATGTGTTATGGTGTTGTGTTTGGAAAAGTTGACCAGAAGTTGTCCATATCAGAGATATCTTTTTTTTCAGAGCCCATTCAAGACCTGAAAGGGAACCTTGGTGTACCCATGGACATCAGCAGCCCCATCACCTCTGATGAGGAGTACCTCAGTCCCTTAGAGGAGGTTGTAGACTTTGGAGGGATGTCCTACCGTGGGCCTGAATCACGGAAGATGAGTGACAATCGATTTAAAGAGCCCCCCTCTTTTCTGGTGATTGTATTTGTGTCTGATATAGATTTCCTTTGTGTTAAATGTAAAATTAAGGTAATAAATACATTTTAAACAGTAATTACAACTACCAAAACATACTGATATTTGAATTTCTAGGTAAATCAACACATTTAAGTCACCTACAAAACTGTATGAGAGAGAACCAGCAATCAATTCTGCTATCAATATTTTAAATAAATATGATTGCATACATTTACTATGAATCGGGTGAAAATAAATAATTCAGCAACTTATAACGTCATTATACACTGCTCACAAAAATAGGGGATATTTTTATTATTGGATATTTTAATTTTCTTACATTTTTATTTCATATGCCCTAATTTTGTAAGCAGTACAGTTCTTATTATTAAAAGTGTATTAGATTTAATGTAGTTTTGGATTTGATCATTTTTAGTTCTTTTAAGGATTTTTGGTATATTGATTCACCCACGTAATCATTCCCTTTCCAGACATGCATGATCCAATTCAGGGCCATGGCAGAACAGGGTGTGAGACCCTAACCTGTCTATCTGTCACTAGCACTCACATTCACTTACAGTGTGGCATGTTTTAGACACCAATTGACATAACATGTCTTTGGGATGTGAGAGGAAACCGGAATACCCGTTCGAAACCCATGCAGACACATGCAAGCACCACACAGACAGTGGATGGGCCAAATAACACAGGGTGCACTCATTAAGTCAAGTCAGATTAGTTTGTATCGCGCTTTTTACAGTGGCCAATCCCAAATTTGATCAAACCTGTGGAAAAAAGAAGAAAGAAAATTCGGCTGGACAAAAACTCAAACAGTGACCCAACCTCCTTGGGTGAAAGTGTACCCTGAGTAAGACACTAGTGAGACTCCCCTGTCGTCTGTCAGAAACAGGCAATTGCATCTGCATGTGACTCAAGCCAGGTCAGAAGGCATCCCATTAGGCAGCTGCACCACCCCAGTATCAGTAAAATGTAGTTATTTTTAAATCACGAGCATTTGTTACAGATGGAACTAATTCGATATTTAGGATCAATATCTTACATATATCATCAGAAATTGCAGATTAGTGGATTAATGGATTAATGTGGCATCAGTAATGTCAATATATGCAACAGTAAATGTTTACTAATGCAATCTTGTCATCTGTCCAGGCTACAATCGGAGATCAGACGGTGGTAGAAGGACAGGAGGTGATCATGTCTGTCAGAATGAGTGGGCAGCCCAAACCGATGCTCTATTGGTAGGTTTTCTCATGCAGTTACAACATTAGATATTCTTGCCTAAGTGGTGCTTAAGTGTCAGCTTGAAAAAGAAGTGTTAGAAGAGAAGCATTGACAATAAAACATATCTTAATAGAATGATCTGGCATCAATGATATTATGAAAATTTGCTGTAAAACAGCAATATAAAAAATGCTTGGAAGGAAATACCCCCTGGAAGATTCTGGACTTTCTACAGGGTCAGTCATAAATCAAAGGGCACTTCCATTACCCCTTACTTACTGGGGTATTCAGATATGTCATATTCCCTTTTGTTTCTAAAATAAGCCCTGTAGATTATTTTATCTGTAGATTATCTTGACCCTGTACAGTATTTTAAGCTAAAACAAACAAAATATTCTGTACATACTGTATGTTAATGCCATGTATAATGCCAAGCTAAAACAACTGTTCTGGAATGGCAATAAACTACAACTACACTACTATACAGCCCTTTATCCTCTATCTGAATATAAAAGGACCAGCACTGGGCCTACTATGTGGATGGTGGACCGAGAGTACAGCAGTGGTTCATATCGCACTGATATAAGGATTTGCTGTGTTAACAGTATTCGACAGACCAAAGTGTTCAAGTGTCCTGTAGTCAAAAGCTGACACTGATGATGAACTTAACATAACCTGCACTTGTAATAAAAGAAAAGAAAAGCTAAGCCATAATCTCTTTCTGTGTAAGCAATGTCAGCAGAAGAAGTTAGTTGGGACCTATGTGAGTTTCCACCGTTGAGCAGCCACCTAATGACCCCAAGTGCAAGTCAGATGGTCAGCTGGAGTGATATAAAATGCACAGCCACTGAGCTGGAGTGTGGTTTAAACCCATTTTCTGGTGTCACACTTCACTTCATTAGCTGGGTCTTAAGTGCCAGGAGAACACTATCTGCTCAAGCGCCAGCTGTTTGATGAGAGAGGAATAGTGGTGTACGGCTGTTACGTTTTGGACTGCACTCTTTAGTCCTGTTAAAGATTAGTCTTCTGATTACAACTTTTTTATCAGCAAAAGTGAAAGGCCCTTGCTTACAAATCATCTGTGCAAACATTTATTCCACAGTTTAGTGTGAAAGAACTTGGCCTTTTCATCCAAGCCCAGGGTAGCTTATACTCAAACAGCACTGGGATGGATTGGAATTTAGACTTGATGTGAGTAAGGTCTGATTACCCAATATTTTGCAGCATAGTGGAGGTTGTTAGGCTAATTAACTATGCCATTCTTAATGACACCCAGAAGCATGGCTATCCCCTTTTCAGGACTTAAGAGTCCCAGCACTCCTAAAAGTGGCAAAGCGTTTTTTTTTCTGTTTTTGTAAGGAAGCTGATCTCTGAAAATCTGAAAAAATGTGATGTTAAAAACATAAAAAAGGTTGTATAGTGTAAAACAATATTTTTACATTGGAAATATAGCAGTTCCCTTTGCCTCGGAAATTGTGTGGTACATGTAGAGGCTCACAGGCTTAGCAGTAATACGATTTTTTCTTAGATTTGTTGGTATTTTTACAGTCCCATTGTTTCCCTTACTCAATTAGTCCTTCACAGGTGTGGAAATAACAGTCCAAAGATACATAAAACGTACAAGATGTTTGCTCTGATCCTAGAATCACCCTAACAATGGCAAGACATCATATTTGGGAGTCCACATACATTTGCCCATGTAGCATATCTTACAAGCCTCTCACACAAAGCAATCCCTCCTATAAATTCTGTTTTTTTTTTTTTTTAAATCTAGGCTGAGGGACAGAGTGACTATAAAAACCGGAGCTCGACATATCGTCCATGAGACGGATGACGGCAACTGTGAGATGATCATTAAATCAGCCATAAAATCCGATGCCGGCGTGTACACCTGTAAGATAATCAACGAGTATGGCACCAAACAGTGCGACGGCAAACTGGAGGTGAAAGGTAAGACTATTGTTGTTACAGAAAGCACTGAGCCTTGACACTATTGAATCTGAGTTTAGTCGTTATTGATGTCCTTTTTTCATGCTCAACTGACTGCTGAACTGAAAAAATAAGGTCTAATAGAACAATCTTGTTCTTGTATAAATTATGGTATTTCTACTAATACTAGCAGATTGTAGCTGCTGAAAATGTATACACTTGTTTCTTTGTGTGTACATTTGTGGAAGAAGCACAGCTGCTTTAGCTGCTTGAACTGTTTTTTTTTTTGTTTTTTTAGTGCTTGGGTTCGGAATATTAAACAACGGATAGGTTTCTCTACCCAGACCTTTTTGTATTCTTTTGTTCTGAAAGTGTGAGAGAATATATACTGTTTGTGGACTATTTTTTAATCCTCTGCCGATAGAATGGAATTCAATCAATAACTAGAAAATGCAGCTCCCGGAGGAACTGCGGATGTGTGTTGCATCGGTGCCGTTCGTTCTGGCCTGGGTAGGTCTGAGACCCGGCCTATTCCGGTAAAGCCTAGGTTCAAGGCACGGTGGGCTTTGATCAGGTGTGAGTCTGAGTGCTGGGAGCTTGTGGTCGGGCCTAGGCCCGAGACCCGGTCGATTCTGATCGAGCTCCGGTCCGAGTCCCGGTTTTGACATCACTAGAGTGGGGCCATTAAAAATATATATATATTATATATATTAATATAGATATATTTTAAAGAGTAATAAAAAGTAAACGGAGCTTCCGATCACTTCGAAAAAGAACTTCGCCGGTGACATCATAGCCGGGTGCAACTGATCCAATTTTCGTGTTTATAGCTTAAAAATTGACCGACCTACAGCAGTTTAAAAACAGCCCTATTCACTGTCAATGGGATTTTTGTGCCATAAAATCGGGGGCACCGGGTGCACGGTTCGAGATATCTCTTAGCTATGGACAAGCACACTTCTCCTGAACATCCCGGACGTTTCAGCGTTTGTCCCATGTCGATACGTCGAAAGGTGTAGGAGGAGATACTGGTGACGAAAATTGGTGGAATAATAAAAAAAAAAATTTTAAAAAAATCGCAAAATATTTGTAGTACGCTGACTAGACAGTATGGCGAGTACATAGGCACTGTGGGGGCTGTTGCAGCAAAAATAATCGTTCTTTGAGCAAAAATCCCATGCTGCCAGAGTTAGGTCCCAACTGTGGCAGAGGTGGGAGTTAAATCCTAGACCTTCTGCTTCATAGTAGCGACTAGGCCACCAAGCAAATACCTGGCCACACCTCTACAAAGTCACCACAATACAATTTCACATTGTCTGACTTTATATGCCATATCAGATATGCAATGGTACTTGGGGTCAAAAGGTTCTGTCGCTTTCTGCTATTCAAAGTTGGTGGCACTTTGCCCAACTTTGTCTCCCTCTGCTGGTCAAAGGAGTTGTGGTCTGACTCCTGACATAATCAATTGCTGTACGATTCCACAGACAGTCCATTTTTTTAACTCGTACCGGTTAGTGCATCTTGCAGTGTCTGCTTTAAACCACCAGACACAGCCCTAATAGTCACTCTTTGATACCTGTACATTTCCAGGAGTTTCTGGAGAAGAAATGTGCCACGCCTGGGCTCTGGCCTTCACTGAAATCATGAACATGACTGACTTCTGAAAATAAGCACCAATGAATCTGCATGCTACCACCACCTTATCCATCTGTAAAACATGGTGGTGGTAGAGTCATGGTTTGGGCTTCTTTTGCAGCATATAGGTCAGGGTAGCTTGCTGTCACTAATAAGTCAATGAATTCAGAATTATTTTTAGCAAATTCTAAAGGGACATGTCCAGACATCTGTCTGTGAATTAAATCTTAAGAGTCTTTGAATCATGCAGCACAAAATTTGTACTGACAAATGAGCTAAAACTCCTGCAATCTGATTGGTACAACTAATTATCAATTACCAGAAATAGTGTAGTTTTTTTGCACTTGCATGGGCTCACACCCAATCCTGAAAGCAAAGGATCACAGGGTTTTACATTCACAGATATGATATGTAATACAGTCGATTCCAGATAATGGGACCAAATCAGGAGGCGATCGTTTTGGTCCATATTACCGGCTGGTCCGATTAGACGAACACGCCCTATGTTACAAGACGGGATGTGCTATGTAACATATTAAATGCTTATTAAACCTTGTTATTGTGTGATTTACACGTATAGCGAACGTACAAACAAGCTCTACTGTTGCTTAAACTTTGTTCATTAGAAAATTAATTTGCAACCAAGTTTTTCGAAACGATCTACAACACAATGTATAGGTACTCAGCATGCAAAGCACAATACTGTAAAAAACAAGTTCTTACTAAATTCCAGTCAACATTTAAAGAACTTATCCAGTGTGATCTGACACATTCTCTTGACGGACTGCACTTTAACAACATTAAGAAAGTGGTGGGCGTGTTCACCTCCCGCTGGTTTTGCATAAAAGCATAAATTCTCTCAGGGATCCCAAAAATCCTCCCATATCTCGCTGATCTGCTTTGCAGTGGCTAAGTGGCGACTTGCGGCTTCCTTTTTTTATTCGCCCTCATGTTCTTTGGTCCGATTAAGCAGAATTTTGGTCCAAATAAGTGAATAACATTACATGTATATAACAGGATATGTTTGGTCCATTAGGATTTGGTCCGAATAAGCGTCTGGTCCCATTAACCGGTGGTCCAATTAACCGTATTCGATTGTATTTCAAAATGCCAGTTGCCCTCAACTAGGCACTTGCCAATAACAATACATTTGCATCACCATGTCTGTCTGGACCAGTCACTGCATATTTACATATGTGCATAAAGATACCCTACCTAGAAGTAAGAGCTAAAGTGGCCATGAGAGGAGAAATGCGTAAAAGGCTTAGAGAAGTTTTATCTCCACCAGCATTTGGTGGGGACAGTAATTTAAGGGGGCAGCCTTCTCTCGTGTTACGACTTGGATGAAGATTTTGTGCGCATCCAGCAGAACCCCACTGACAGGGCGCTTCATTATGTGGAACTCTGCAACGAGAGGCTCTTCTCAGCAAGCACACTGGTGCCAGCCCCTCCACAAGAGGTATGAATCAAAACATTATGGCAAGACCAGATAACAGCATGTTTAAACATACAGGTATCTGACCTCCTTTGAACTTACAGTACTTTGTGACGCTCTCATGCATGACTCAAAGAGACTTCAGATACTGGAGATTGTGATTACTCTCATCCAGAGGTGGCAAATGTATGTAAGTTACTTTAAAAGAACTGCTAATATAACGTTAAAAGTTATATTATAACGTAAAGTTCAAAAACGACTTAGGTATTTCACCCAAGTAGACGTATAAAAGCACGTTATTAAATATATGTAGAGTAAAAAAGGTAAAGGTATTTATTTATAAAACATTTCTAACTTTTTAAAACTGGACATCATTTATTGAGGGTACAAGGTACAGATATATACTGATATAGGGGATATTTAATCATGGCATATTTCATTTTAAAATATCCCCTAATTTTTATATGCAATATATTTGATACAAAATGCATCGTCTTTTTTTGGTAAGAGAATATACACATTTTCACACATAAAGCTCAGAATAATCCGAAATATTTTTCAATTTGTTTTACAAATGCTTTTTTAAACACTGTCACCGCAGTTTAATCAAACCAACTGCATCTTCACCACTACATTATTTAAAAATAATACTTACACAAATCTATAGAAATATTGTTTATTTTTAAACATAGCTTCTTTATTCATCACAGGCAGAATTCAAAGTCATGAGAAACTCTCGTGTCTGATTAAGAAAACGAGTGTAAAGCGTATTTGCAATTTATTTTATTTTTTTTAGTAGAATGCATTGTGTTGGACATTAAAAGACTTTACAAGTTTAATACTTCATGTTTTGCCTTGCATGACACCAGTGAGCTCCAGATTACAAAACTTGAGGAGCACAATACAACCGCGCACCACAACAGTGCGTGGGGGTGGGATCACCCCGATTGCATAATATTTGACAGATAGGTGCACCCTCAAGCTAGTTACAATGCATCAAGATTATGATTTGTGCTTCATTAGGTGACTAGAATTGCCGATATAAAACAAAAACTCACGCACATAGAAATACACACACTGTCTAACTTCATGGGGACTTACTATTGATGTAATGATTAGAGAATGTAGTCTAGTCTAGTAATGACTAGAGATCAATAATTGTACACCTACAACTACTTCTAACCTTAAACCTGACTCTTTTGGTTTCTGAAAACAAAGTTGCAGTTTCTGTATAAAAAAAAAAATAAAAAAACAAGTTTCCTAGTGGAGACCAGCAAAGCCATCCCACATTGTCAAAAACGTCAGATCTTTGTATGTAATGTAATAGAAACTGTATGAAACATAATATAAACATGGTATACACACACACACACACACACACACACACTTTGATCACTACTGCTAATTAAAGCTGACTTCTTTACTATGATGTCTTTCTATGTGACAGTGTAACTACACAACTTCTGCCTGAAATGTCCTGCCTGTTGATAAAACTAATACAAATCTGAGATGACAGGATGTTCCCTTAAAACCGGCTTTGTCCTAAATCCTTTATAATAACATAACACCTGCACTGCAATCTCTGACGTGATACTGTGCAAGATAGGAGATACGGCTGTGAGTTACCTGAAGTAAAAACTCATCATCAGATGCACACTGTTCATTTAGAACAACCAACAAAAAGCTCCACTGATGGAACATCTCATTCAAAAGAGCCTAGGACATGTTTGTCACTAAAATACTTTTGTAGATAGGATAAACCTATAACCTATAACCGATAAACCTAACCTCATCTATGGGATGTAGATGTAGTGCAACAGTGGGGGATCCTAAAAGAGTTTGCTGTTAATGAATATGTTACAACAGCATGTCCATTACAAACAGTTTAGAAATTGCAAATTTTTCACAAAAACAGATACAAATAGCGATAAAATCCAAATGATTTACCAAAAATAACTAGACAAAAGGGTTTTTCAATTATATAAACCCCTGAATCAACAGTAAATGAATAACAAAAAAAAACTTGATCTCCAGCATCCCTGGTTCAATCCCGACCCCGGACTCCACCTGTGTGGAGTTTGCATGTCCTCCCTGTGTCTGCATGAGATTACTCGGGGTACTTTGGTTTTCTTCCATATTCCTAAGACATGTGCATTAGATGTTAACATTAGATGTTCTCTATGATGGATTTGTCTAACCCTGTCTAAGGGTTGTTCCTTTCTTGTGCCATGTGCCACCAGATAGCCACTGGCTTTTCCGCAACTCTGACCAGGATTGAGTAGATAGGAAATTGAAAAAAATGATTGAGTGAATGTAACCCTGATCTTTACAGTTACTTGGATATGAAGAACTAAAGTCTGATGTATTTCATAAGTATGCACCCTACATGCACTTAATAGTCAGATCAGAATCAAATCTGATTAGTTCCCTGATTACACTGGTCAACAAATTTTCAAAAGTTGTTTGTTTCTGAAATGAAATTAGTCATTCCCTAATGATTTTTATG
>JAVSBV010000121.1:1267061-1282661 GCA_033117975.1 Parotocinclus spilosoma
TTTTTGTAGTAAATGGAAATGTTAGGCAAAGACCTGTAGGTGGCAGTAGAGGGCTGGGGAGAAACTCTGGAGTTTTTTGGGTAATAATCCCAGAGACGAAGAGTTTCTTTACCGATATTACATACTATACACGCTCTTTGGTCCGATTAAGCGAATACCATTACACATCTATAATAGGATTTGTTTCGGAACTTTATGATTTGGTCTGAATAATCGGCTGGTCCCATTAACCGGTGGTCCTGTTAATTATTATTACAATCTAATCCTGTTCATGCCCCATCGCTGTCATTGTTTTTTTCAGTCTTGGGTGACCATACACCCTACTGAGCAGTCAATGTGGGGTACTCCCATCTATCACTTGCTATTCAACACCATAATTGAGTTTGCAACTCATTTGTGTAATCAAACAACTTTCTTTGACTTTTCTGATGATCTTATTTAATTAAATAAAATACAATGCTTCATATTCATTTTGAAATATCCCCTCTTTTTGTAAGCAGAGTATTTGAAGGTTTGGATACAATGTATTATTGATTTTCAAATAATAACTTCCTGTCTGGAGTTTGCCCCTTCTCCCCAAACACACTACACATCCCAATATTCTACAGTATGTGTTAGGTAAACTGGCATCTCCAGTGTCCCAGTGTGATTTATTGAGTGTATGTGGTTGGGGAATGCAGGGGTGCTTTGTGATATACTGTGTCCTGTCAGAGGTGGGTTTGCACCTTGTGCTATGTGCTTCTGGTTAGACTCAGACCCCACCTTTGCCCCTGAATTGAATTATTACTTTTATATTTTTTTCCCTTTTTTTCCATTTTGGCTCCTTTTCAAGATAGCTAAAAATCAAGCAAGCAATATTCAACAATTATATTTTTAATTAATTTTACATACAGATTTCCATTACAGTTAATGTGTTGTTTGAATTTTATGTAACATGTAAATTGTATTTTGACAAACTCAGAGCACCTCGGAGCAGACAAAACCCATGCATTCGTACCCCATAGAGGTTGTGTTAATTTATTTAGTTCAAGTTTAAGTTGAACTCTAACATATACTGTACTTTCTGCATTTATATAGATTGAATATATTGAAGGCTGACAGCTTCGACTCTTGGATGAGTCAGTTACATTTTAGTGAAGCTGTGTTAAAATGTTATGGCACCCTGAAAGGCTAATTTGGTTGCTTATCAATGTGCAAAGCAATTTTCTCTCAGAGCAGCCAGCATAAATCATGTCCTCTGCCAAACACTGCCTCAGAACTAATTAAATGTGCAAGGTCAGTGACTACTGGGAGTATGGCTGTAATTTTCACACATTACGTACATATGGGCATATGGGCCAGCCTTATTGGTCATGTTATGCAAGATGCAATGATGTAAGTTTCTTCCAAGGTCCATCCATTTTAAAATGAAAACTCTTCATGAAAACTCATCCTTCTACAAGTCTAAAACCATTTCTTAATCCATTAGCTCATTGTAAGGTATCATTTTCAATGTTAGGTGTGCTCATCTTACATTAAATCGACACTGGAAATCCAAGATTACTTAACTGGAGTCCTGATTTTTGTTCAGGTTTACCAAACCGTCCTGGGACACCAGAAGTTCCTCAGAAGTATAAGAACACAGCATTGGTGGTGTGGCGTCCATCAGACACGATGGCCCCATGCACTTATTTGCTAGAGCGAAGGACAGAGGGTAAGTGTCCTTATATTATTTTGTTTTATTAATCATTTTATCTTAGATAGATGGTTCGAATTCTGTTGTCAAGTGAGGGAACCACTTCAGAAATGGCCAAGACTTGAAAAAGAGGACAAACAGGAAAAATAATCTTTAGGTTCAGGTCCCTGTTGCAATCACATCAGGCCTAAATCATATTCAGAAAACCCCATCGTTCTTTTTGATGGTTTATACGTTGCCATTTTTGGCAGTTTGTTAAGCATTATTAACTAATTAACTAATTACTCAATTTATTCTCTTTAATATCACATTGGAACTTTGAAGGAAATTCCAGAAATGTAGACATAGTAATAAAATTCACTTCTTTGCATGGAAAATTCCACCCAAGTATACATATGTCTAAAATACTGCTGACATACTGCTCAGACTAAAGTTTACCCTGTGCTGCCAAAGCTAACTAAATAGCATACTAGCTACATAATTTATTTCAAAATAAAATGCATTTTCAACTGGAAATCACAGTGAAAAAATTGTGACATCCAGGTCTGATACATAAACCTTATATATTATAGGTTAATGTATTAGTTAACTACACTTTATACATTACAATCATTTGAATAAGGTAAATGATCAAATAAAATATTAGAAGCAATGTAAGTAAGCTTCCTTTAGCAATGCTGCCCCGCAAATTGCTCTTGTAGCTCTTTACTGCCATCATTCGGTCTTCTGCGACGTTACAATAAATGCATTTTTTCCTTCTCAGTTAGGGACCGTCCACTACAACCTGAACTCAAGGACTTAAAGATTTTGATATTTATATTTGTCTTTAACATTTACTGAGAATTTATTGTCCATTATAACTCAAAACATATCCTGTAACAGTTGTTTAATGCTATTATTTCTTTCTTTAGGTGAAACTAACTGGCTAATTGTTGCCACTGGTGTGGCTGACTGTTACTTCAACGTCTCGGACCTGCCAGTTGGCAGCGCCTACAGATTCCGAGTGGCCTGTGTTAATAAGGCCGGCCAAGGACCATACAGCAATCTGTCTGAGAAAGTTGTCCTAGATGCAGCAGGTATGTACAGTTCAGTTCTATTATAAGTAGTTTTATTTCTCTCAAACTGGTCCAAATGTAACAACTTGTGTGCTGTTGAATGACCTTTGATGCTGAAGTGTAACATTAACTAAACAAAATAAACAAACAAGGCATATATACCATTAGGGGCCCAATGCATGGTGTGCCTTCTCAAGCCAATCCATAAGTGGAAAGGAACCACCCCAGTATCGCAACTGACCAGATTATTTAGGTCATGAATAACTGAACTCAGTAGTTAAGCTGGCAGTTTGTGTTTCCATGGTATCAGTGTTTTAGTGGTAGCATTTTTTTTATGTTTAAACTAGTAAACCAACAAAAAATGGTTTGTATTAGCTACAATTAAAGACTGGAGGACTCAAAATGCATATATAATGGCTACAATATCATCTGTAACTGTATAGAGCAAGCTATGACCACAAGGTCGATGTGTCTCAAGTGCCCATTTTTTAAAAGACCATCTCAGCCTGATATAGGCTTAAAACAAACTCATCACTTTTCTGACTCACCCCCCAAATATATATATTTTTAACTTATAACTTATACGTTTCTCTGATGATAAAGTGTGAAATTAGTGGAAATATATGATGCAATTGACTCACATCAAGAATGTTTTAAGGTTAGAAGTGCCTTCATTTGTTCTTTTTTTCAGTAGCTCCTCCAAAGTCCACTGGAACAGTCATCGTTAAGACTCTTCCATCAACAGCAGGCCCTACCGTGGTGACCTCTACAATGACAGTTCCTCCCATAAAACCTGCCGGAGGTAAACCTATGACCATTTCTACTGCTACTACAGTACAGCCTCCTGTAATGCCTGCTGAGCCTACAACTGCACCAACCCAACCCCCGGTCACGAGACCCTCACCACTGCCAGCGTCCACCCATCGCAAAGTCCCTGACTTCCAACCTCAAGCACCAAGCACTCAAACCCCAGCGAAAGCCAAGACCACTCTCAATATTACTGTGTCGAAGCCTACCCCTAGTCCACCCACGTCAGTCCAGCCTGTCCCATCCAAACCCTCTCCCCCAGTTGTCCTCCCTAAACCGCAGACTCCTGTCAATGTGGTTCCACCCATGGCCCACACCCCTCCAGTGTCCCCACCCCCTCTTGTATCTCCTCCTAATACCCTTAGCAAACCCATTTCCTCTGTACCCATGTACGTACCTGCAACAACAACAGCAGCTGTCAGTCCTGTTACCCCGAGTACTCCCTCTCCTGCCCTGTCTCCACCTGTAGTGTTGGTTACAAGTCTCACTCCTGTTGGAGAAGGCTCTACAATGGCAAGGATGACCCCCAGTGGAAGGGTTACTCCATCCGGTCGGGTCACTCCCACAGGGCGTAGGACCCCATTGGCCAAACCGGGAGAGTCTGCCCTACGACAAGGCGTCCCCCAAAAACCCTACACCTTCATGGATGAGAAGGCCAGGTAAACCATTTAATCTACCTTTTCTGATTGATACCAAATATGATATAAATGCTGCTGGCACTCTGTCAATAACAATAGACTCCTCCCACTTTTAGGAAATTCATCCAGCTTTTTCACTTTGTTTGCAAATAAACAGATCACAGATATTATTTTTTTTGTTTAAAAGCAAACTATCTTTCACAATCAGATAAGAATCTTCTTTGACTTTGTCAACACAGCACAAACTCATTTAAATAATGGTATTTGTATTGGTACTGGTACTTGTACTGGAAAAAATATGTAACCAATCAAAGATGAGGCAAAAATATTAAAACCATTTTGTAATTTGCATTTCTAAAACACATACTGGCACAAATATAAAGATTACTTATGTACTTATTTTTTAAATAGTCTGCAAGCATTAGCAACATGTTGGACTTTCTGGAGATGGCAAAAGATGTTGATTGTTCCCATTTAGCTGTCTACAACAAATTTGGTGCAACTATGTTAAAAATGGGATGCATTTGAAAGGAAACATATGGGTAGAGCAAATACTATATTAAAATGTTAGGATAGAAAATTCAAAGCAATATGTGTTGAAAATAGTAAACAACAAATAGGCGGAAACGTCAGAATCTGTGATAAAACTGTAAGAAAAAGAGAACAAGGTTACAGTGCGCTAAAGAGAAGCAATCATTGATGACCATCATATTGAAACATTTGCATTGAATATGCATTGAAAATTATACTGAAACTTTTATCTGATCCCATTTTAATAAAACATATCAAGACTGCCTGGCAGATGTCATTTTTCATGACGATAATGTATCTCGCAACAGAACAAAAGTGTTGAACTTGAAGCTTAACTGCAGAAAAGGTAAATGAACTCAGTGACAATGGAGAGCAAACATTCTAGATCTAAACCCAAATGAAAGTTTGTGACGGAAGTTTTAATAGTTGTTCCATAAAAAAGCTCCCTCCTGCAAAGCTGACCTGTCAATTGCTATTGCTTTAAAAAAATTCAAATATTGTTTTTCGTTAGTCATGTCCATGACTTGAAGTATTCAGGCCATCATGAAAGCATAAGGAGAAGCAAAAAAACATTTTTGTTTGTCATAATTACCTATTTTCCTTAACAATGTGTAATTCCATATTTTTTTTAATCTGGGAAAAAAATATAGCATTAATTAATGTGTGATTAATAAAACCAGAATATTTAGATACTGAAAAAGTTGCTTTGGTTAATATGTGTGGTTTGTTTATTTGCTACAAAGTTAAACAAGCTGGGTGAACATCCTAAAACTGTATGGATTCCAAAATTTTTGCCAAGGAGTATATGAATGTAACGTATGTGGAGTTTATGGAGTATATGAATGTAAAGTATATGGAGTATATGAATGTAAAGTATATGGAGTATATGAATGTAAAGTATATGAAGTATATGAATGTAAAGTATATGGAGTTTATGGAATATATGAATGTAAAGTATATGGAGTATATGAATGTAAAGTATATGAAGTATATGAATGTAAAGTATATGAAGTATATGAATGCAAAGTATATGGAGTATATGAAAGTAACTTTGATAATGACCATTACACTGACTAGAGTTAGACCCATGAATTAATATTTTTACAGCATTCTTATATAAGAAAGTAACGATGCATCACAATGCACCATCTATTGCAGTTGCATTAGATTGTAGTCATACTCACAGACACATTCTCAGTGACTATTAGGATTCTAATTTATTTGAATTGCAGGGGATTCAATATTATTTAAGTTTACATAGAATAAACACATTATTTTGAATTGTCATTCTTCAGAAATAAAATAGTAATGTTTTCACTCTGTTATTTAAAATATGGTGAGGCTACAATAGAACATTATGTACAATTTTAAACATTTGTAACTAGTCATTTATTTTAATTGCAGTGGATTGTTATTTGGTTAAGAACTTAAGAGGAGAATGTATTTCATCAAATGTAAAATCGATAGACGTGAGAAAGTCAAATGATGAATTTAATTGGGTGTGTCATTAAAAACATTATAAGAATGTATACATTGAAAGGAGCATTTTGAGCATCAAATTGAATTTACTTTGGTTTTCTTTCAGGGGCCGTTTTGGTGTCATCCGAGAATGCAGAGAGAATGCCACAGGTAACCTCTTCATGGCCAAAATTGTTCCATATGAGCCAGAGAGTAAGCAGATGGTCCTGCAGGAGTACGAGATCCTCAAGGCACTACATCATGACAAGATCATGACCCTGCATGAGGCTTATGTGACTCCTCGGTACCTGGTGCTCATTTCGGAGTGCTGCTCAGGAAAAGAGCTTCTCTACAGCCTGACTGACAGGTCAGAGTTGGTTTAGTCCTCAGAACACTATACCACCTGTATTTATTTGGCTGGGCTAAAGTTTATTGGCTTTCACCAGGTTCAGCACTCGAGTGTAGATACACTCTTGCAGCTAAGTGTTTGTTGTTCCTTCACTTGACATGATGGTACCCTTGGCAGTAGAAGAGAGAAATCTTGGCCCTGGTCCAGCTTGAATTTTATCTTTTCTTATTCTTGGCTTTATTGGCACATCTTGTTCTATAGTCACATATTTACACTGAAATGAATTTGTGAACAAAGAAATGCTTCATTTTTAATTAAGTGTCACTTTGAGTGCCAGCCTATGATTTGACTTGTTAGCAATTGTGTGTGGTATCTGCTGATTCTGACACTGATGCACGATCAGCATGATCTGTTAACACGGACAATCCATTTTCCCACTAGTATTGTAAATTAATTTTTAATAGTTATTAATATGACAGTGCCTGGTGTCCCCCTACACCAACTCACAAAACCAACCAAACACAGACTAGGATTTGAATGATGTTTTAGATCATTATTCATAATTACTGTATGGAAAATGATCAAGGTTTCACAAACCTCAAAACACCACTGTATAAACTACTTGTTCTTCATCTTTGATATCGGGATGTTGTGTTTGATGCCAGTCTCACGCTTCTCTAAAGGTTTCGCTACTCTGAGGATGATGTGGTGACCTACGTCGTTCACATCCTGCAAGGTCTGGACTACCTGCACAGCAGGAGAATCCTGCACTTGGACATCAAACCAGACAATATCATAGTCACCTACACTAACACAGTGAAGATCATTGACTTCGGCAGTGCTCAGACCTTTAACCCGCTCTTCCTCAAACAATTCAGTCCTCCTATAGGAACACTCGAGTACATGTGTAAGTAATGAAAACTGAACACTGCATACACAGTTTAAAGCTGGAAATGTATTATTGGTTTGTAGGTCAATTATGCCACCAGTTTACCATTTTACAACCAAATTTCGCAAGATTTTTTAAATTGGGAAGATGCTACAGTAATGCTCGTTCATGCAATGCATTTTTACCTTGGAAAGCTAAACCAACTGGTTAACTACTTACCAAGATCAATCAGATAAACTGAAAGAAGAAAAATCTCTATGTTAAGGCCAGACTTTTTTTTATTGCTTGTTTCGCAGATCCGCCGACGATCATATTTAAAGAATCCAAAAAAAAAAACGTTTTCTTCAGTTCATTAAATTTTTCCAGATTCACTTTAATTTAATTGTAGGTTAAAGAAATTTTATTTTTAAAGAAAAATTTATTTTTAAAGGAAAATGTATTTTTCTTTCTTCCTCCTTCCTTGTATTAATTTCACATAGTTCTCGAGAAATTGAAAAGTGCTGAAAAATAAAGATTATTTTTTTTTTCCTCCCTCCTCAGTGGATTCTTAAGTAGGGACATTCGAGGAACAAGCAATAGAAAACGTCTAGCCTTAGGAATTTAAACCATGGACTGAAGTTGAGAAATGTTAAGTATTAAGTATGTATTGCATTGAAATGGTTAATATGTTAAGTTATAGAGATGGAGCGACTTAAATAGGCAGCTTGTATTTGCAGAAATAATACAGAGGACCAGGAGAAAAGGCATGGAAGCACTCTAAGGGTGCTGGAGTTCAAAGAAGGTAGAGAGGCTTGTGGATCTCTCCATCTGCAGTTACTATGCAAAAGTCCTAGTCTTAGGCCACCGTCAGATTTATTATCTTAGCAATATTATAATGACTGTATATAATTGTCAATGATTCCCCAGTTAATCAAACAAACACCTTCTATAGTCTATAGTTGCAAGTATTTATTTTGGCCTCCCTTTCCCTTGAGCAACAGCAGCATCTGACAGCTTCATCTGGATGTCATTGACTCTTCTACAGTCCAAAGAAGGTTGATTAGGAATGGTCTTTTTGGAAGGGTAACAGCCACTTTTTCAGGGAGGTCACATTAGATACTTTTGCCTACAGAAGCCATTTTGTTCTGAAAATCATGTTGTTGGGTTTTTTGTGTACATGCTTTATGTATTTTTGTTTGTAGCTTAATAGCAAAAATGATAAATAATTATATTTGATCTTTACACCATTGCTAAAACAGCGACCTAATTATGGTCTAAGATGTTTGCACAGTACTGTATATTTTCTATTTTCACTGCTAATTCATACTGGCTGAAGGCAAACAAGTAGAAAAAAAAGTTGCTGCATCTCTATAGCTGTATGACAAACAATGTAATACAGTACATACGGCTGTTATTGCCCTCTAAAGACACTATATTCAGTCTAACAATAAGGAAGACCAAGTGTAACCATGTTATCTTATTGTGTTATTTGGATGTAATTATTGTACTTAGTTTTTTTTACTCCCCACTGTTTACTACTAAAAGCTCCCGAGATGCTGAAAGGAGATGTTGTGGGTCCCCCAGCAGACATCTGGAGTGTTGGTGTCCTGACCTACATCATGTGAGTTACTGTGTAAAAATTAAGATTTTTTATTTTGGTTTATTTAACATCACTATCATCATCAGTAGCCCTTCAGCAACAGACACAAGGTTAGCTTAAGAATAGTCATGTAAATATAGTCAATGCCATTAAGAATAATCAATTAACCTAAAAAACCTGTATTTGGACTGTGGGAGGAAACCAGAGTAAGCCCATGCAGACACGGAGAGGACGTGCAGACTTCACACAGTAAACCACCGGGCAGCTCCAACCTGAGACTGAACCCAGGACCATCTTGCCGTGAGGCAGCGGCACTACCCCCGAGACACCATGCGCACTGACAATAAGCATGTCAAAAAAAGTATTTTTAGGTTACTGCAACATGACTATAAAGGGTATTTTGTACAATAAAGCTGCATTTAAATGATGTCAATGCGTCAGAGATACTAACGGACTTTTACATGTTTTTAAAGCATCAATTGCATTTTTTAATTAGAGAAATTCACCAAAAAATAATAGAAAATACAGTTATATACTTACGAATATGTTGTGATAAACATTATATTTGTATTTGACAAAAGCAAAGAATGAAGTTAAAGATTAGAGACAATATACAGGTAGTGGGGGACTACCTACAATAGGACAGACGTACATCCCAAAAACCATCCCATTTCAAATTTTAATTCCTACCTATGCTCATGGACTTGCAGCATTGATTGGTTGTTGTTGTGACCACCCCTTTTTGGACTTAAAAAAACAATGTATATATGTTTTTTATAATTTCTTATAAATTTTAGGACCACAGTTGTTAAAGCAAACAGATGTTAATCGCTCATCCCTGATTTTCAAATTCTTTAAACAAGTGGGATTTGCAAATAATTTGAAGTTATGGATCTTCTGCTACTCAGGCTCAGCGGAAGGTTACCGTTTGCAGAAAATGACCCGGCAGAGACGGAGGCTAAAATCCAGGCAGCCAAGTTTGACCTTAGCAAGCTCTACCAAAATGTGTCCCAAAGTGCCTCTCTGTTCCTTAAGAAGATCTTGTGCAGCTACCCTTGGTATGTAAAACGTATAATTTATTGAGCTAAGTGAAAAGGTGGTTATTCTTAGAGTGTAATAGAGATGAAAGAGTACAAATGTACAGTAATTTAATTGGGTAGTGCAGTTTTGCATCAACCAAGATAAGATATATGGTTTTCCACAAAAGAATTTCCTTCAGGCACATACAGAATTGTATCTGATGTGTGTTTTGTGTGTGTGTTCGTGTGCGTGTTCGGTGGATCCTATTTCAGGGCCCGTCCCTCCATCAAAGACTGCTTCAACAATTCGTGGTTGCAGGATGCCTATCTGATGCGGCTGCGGCGTCAGACGCTCACCTTCACCACCACCCGCCTCAAAGAGTTCCTCAACCAGCAGCAGCAGATCAGAGAGCAACTGGCCACCAAGCACAAAGTTCTCCTGCGTTCCTACCAGAGCTCAGGCCAAACCCCGACCTCACCCACCTCGCCCATCACCACATCCTCTGCTCCGACTACTCCTGTCACTCAGTGAACTCGTTTTGCTTCAGATGAAGTGACGGGACCCAAGGAGAAAGGTTCTCAGAATAGAAACACTAAGAGGCACCGCCCTGTGATGGGCTTAGATCCTGCTGAGCTGGACCACAAGAGCGTGTTAGAACGTACGGCTCAGCCGCAGCACAATTGGCCTTCGTTCTGCGAAGGAGTCGAACCACACCCATAGTCCAAACTAAGATAAGATCCCCCTCAGATGAATGAAGGCCAGCGTGCTCAGTGCTGGTGTGATCATTTTCCTGTTCTTAGCACCGCTGAACACACACTCACCTGCTAACCCTGTGCTGCCTCGCTCCACCCCCTGCTTGATGAAATGCCCCGACAAACCAAGCCAACATCAACAACTTACACACTGATATTCGTTTCATTATCACAGTAACAACTGCTACAGCTGATGACTGACATACACATACATTACATAAATTACTGCTTGCTTTAATAGAAATCATTCTTTATACCAGAAATAGGTTTTAGTCTATATTTGTTAACAAAATAGAGTATTTCTGAGAGGCAGTGTCTATGTGCTAAATGTAAGGGCAGTGAGGACTAGGGCAGTTGATGTTTGAGAGAAGATTGAGAGTTCAGCTTTAAGCTGCCACCTCCATGCTGCAACTGTTGGGCCACTTCAAAAGGCCCTCAAACCTCAACTGCTTGGATTGTGTTATGTTGCATCAACTCTAGAATAACAGAATGGGTGGCTTTTCTCAGAACAGCAATACATATGTGTCGTTGAACGGCTCAAAGCCCTGGTATCACTTTGACCAAGAGTTTGAATCCCATCTCTCTATTGTGAGTCACTTTTGTAATAAGTGTCAACCAAATGTAACTGAAAGCCAGTTCGGGTGTGTAAATGCACAAGGATTCAGTGGTTAAAGCTCTGGTCTTCTAATGAGAAAGTGTAAGCCGAGAGTAAAAGAGTTTGAAGCCTTTCTCCGTAAAGTTGGCACTGTCTGCCTTGAACGAGACTCTTAACTGCCAATCTGAACTTTCAAGTCTCTGTTACATGCTATTACAATGATCTAAGTGTATACCCCTGTAATAAATAGGCAGTGATGATGTACATTTGGGAGAGGATGTGGCCAAACAACTGGACTAGCTGCTATGTTGAAGCTACTGTGAATCTGGTTCAGGAATTGACAAGAACAGATTAGAAAAGTACGCTTACTAACTGGTGGCAGTGGTTACAGATCTAAACTACTAATCTGAATCCGGGGGGGGGGGTCCATTAAGTAAGGCTTGACCTTTAACTACTTCTTTCTCTGAAAAGTCTCTTTGGATGTGTAATAATTTTAAGGGCATCTCCGTAATGCTGTAAGTGATTAGTAAAGTTGTCCACGATAGCCGAAAGCCAAAATCTGGCTTGGTGTATCAGGTCTGTTTATAGCTACTAGTCAGTTTCCACATTATGTGGATATTAGGTTCATACAACATTTACAGTTGTGTAATAATGTCATGGTGTACAACATCAGTTGCCAATCGTCAACGTTTGTGGTGTTCCTCTACAGTGGCTGTGGGATCTTGACATTTGTGGAGAAAACAAAACCTGAACCTTTTTTTCTCTGATAGCTGTTATAAGATTGACAATTTTGTTATAGGTAGTATTTATTATCTTTGTTAATATATTTGGAACGTCTTTGACTGAATTTACTTAAAAGGCAATTTCAACAATTTTCTCAGCACATTTTCTGCACGTTGCACAGTGTCTTGAACCACAATAATAAATAAATATTATTATTATTATTATTATTATTATTATTATTATTATTATTAGATTACAATATGTAATGTGTCATTATTTGTAACAATTTGTAACAATCGCAAGTCCAACTAGTTGGCACCCCTGGAAATACTTACAAATAAATGACTGTTTATAGTTTTACTGTTTAAAAAGTTTTTATGAGAGTGTATTATGGAATGCTTCAGTGAGCGTACATGGCCTCATTGGATGGTTAGAGATTATTTTGGGCTTACCAAGGCTCACATTTTATCTCCATGCGAGCAAATTATTTGGAAGCCTTTTTCTAATCTAATCATTCTATATAAGTGCCTAGAGTTCATTAGATGAAAATGGAACATTGATGGAATGAAAATTGAATGAAAGAAATGGAATGAAATGAAAGTCATAAGGCCAGGATGTGTTTAGTGTGAAAGAAGGATGATTATAAAGAAAATAATCTCAATCCACTGTTAAGTATGGTGCAGGATTGTTGGTGTTGGGGGCTGTTTTTCTTCAAAAAATGCCATGAGGATTTACAGGATTTGTAGAAGCATGTACTATTTAAAATGCTGGGGGATTTTAAATGAAGATCTAGTTTGGATCCAAATCTAATCCATGCATCCGCAAACACTAAAGAATGTCATCATGAGTCAAACATCCTAACCCCTTGACCCAAAGTCCCTTGAAAACCTGTGCTTTGAGCTAAAGAAGAATCTACGATAGATGATCTAGGACTCTGAAGGATCTGGAAAGATTGTATATTGAGTATAAGTGTTATGCTGGCAAAGTAAGGTTGCATTATTCAGCAAATACAGGGGTGCCAATACAGCTATTTGCCGTTTAACGTCCATCATCATCCATTCTCTTTAACGTTCAAGGTCTAAAGAGTTATAGTGGATAATAAAAAACGGGCTTATTGACATCAAATTCACGTCTGAATGACAGAAAACTAGTACAAGCGAAAAAAAAACAAGCATAAAACATTACTTTCTTTACAGATATGAATTACTGTACTGTACAGTACTGTACTACATGTTTTCATATTGTGTTTAAATGAATATGTTTGTTTAAAATAAAACACTAGATGCAAAGCATCTAAACTAGCAAGTGAATGTCGGTCAGTGTCGAGTTTCACAGAACGCAACGCAGAGGTTAAACGGCACATACCTTCACTTGTTTTTTTATTTGTTTGTTTTTCTTCTTAGTATACTGTAGTTCAAGATCATTTCTGTCACATCAGTGTGGCATTAACCTGACATTTTAAACAAACTTCGTAATGTCAATTATTTCACACTTTTTTTTTTAACTCAGCTATAATATAATTCGAATTTTGGCTGTTCATGTGTGTTCCTATGCCTGAGTGGGAGGAGTTAGGATCTGTAGATATATTTGGTAACACATAGGCAGAGCTGTAAAATACGCCCAGGCTGATTATTACATGCACTGTGTTATCAGCTGTTATTATATAACGAATGCTATAATATGGCAGTTAGAAAATATTGTACTGCTGCATTATACAAGGTTTTATGAGAGGTTATTGTAAACCATATCACACTTTAGATGCGTATAAAGTAAAAACACTGTAAAAGTCACTTTAAAACACTGGTATTATAACTTATATAAAATATGTTTCCATGAAAAATGTTGGAATTTCCTTTTAAGCAATATTGATGTTCTTGTAGTGTCACCTGAAAACTACGGAGGGATTTTTTTTGATTGTGCTGGATCTGGGTCATGAGAACGGTTTTGTTGTTTTCAAAAACAAATCGCAAAAAATGAGTCTTTAAAGTGGTTGCAGCTTGTAGGGTTTTTAAGCTGTGCCTAAGCTGTGGAAAAGTGAACTCACTTTCTAATTTATTTCTATTTAATGTATTAAAAGTTGCCTTTGCATTTAAAATCCAGAATGTATTATAAACTACGTCTTTACGTCTCTGCATTCTTTTTGTGACTCTTTTGAATCTTTTTTTTATGCACTGACCTTTTTTTGCTCTGCACATTGGTTGAGTGACAAGCATGTGATCAGTTACGGTTTTTTTTTCATAGACTACATAGAATAAAAATGTCTACCTGTGGCGGCAAAGGTGGAATTTTGTTATTATTCCTCAACAGAACGTTAATAAAGCTCTGTTCAGCTTCTCTGCATTAATAAAGGTTAATTTAATCAGCGATCCTGACCAATAGGCTTAGATAATAAAGCAGAGCGACTCATTATTCCACATTTTAATATTCCTTCAAATCAGCAAGTGCAAGTTTGTTGTAGTGACCCAGAGTACAAAATCTGAAAATGAATATGACAGATTTATAACACAGTGGATGCTTTCTTAATTTCTAACGTTCTGTGCAATTACAGTGTTCCCTCGTTTATGGCGGGGTTTACGTTCCAGGACCACCCGCAAAAAAACAAAAATCCACAAAGTAGGAATGCTATATTTATTGAAGTATGTATACACTATTTTAGCCGTAGAACTGGCAGAACGTTTGGGTAACATCGTAGGGCTTAAATGAATTCAGTGTATAATGAAACTTTCACAAAACCGCAGATAAAAACTTGTCATGTTGGCAAGTAGTGACTCAGGCGGGAGATGCTCTAGTGTTACTTCTCGCTTTTGGTGAGTATTCATCCGCTGAGTAAATACACTATTGTAGTGTTTTTAACTGTTGAATAATTAAGCAACACTCTGAAGTAATTGAACGTTCTCTTTACTTAACACACCATACATCACTCTCATATCACACATGCTCCGTCCGTACTGAGCTTACAGCACCAAAATATCCTACACATTGGGTACATACTGTACATCTTTTCATATACTTCCACATGGGTTGATCATAATACTTTATATAAACTTTATATAAACTGCTCACACAAATTATGGGATATTTCATTATGGAATCACATAATCACAGTTGTGATCACCTTAAGATCACCACACACATTCCAGGTGTACGTTGAGTACTGAATGTGGTTCAGCAGAAACTGCATGTTCTCACACAGGTATGGAAGGGTAGATGTTGCCATCGTGCAGCAAGACAGCATTCAGGCTTAATGTTGATGAGTCAATAAACAGTCCCCATTCTGACGAGTCGTGGTCACAACCGAGGGCATGAAACAATCCACTGATATCACAGCAAAACGTCCGACTGTCAACTTGGCTGAAATATTGTGCCAAATCTTCATGACGACTGCAAAATACTGACATTTTTGTACTGAATTAAAAAAAATTCCAGCCTTGCAGCCTTGACCCAAGCCGCTCTGCCTGACCCTTCTCTCTCACAAAATCTCTGACCAGATCGTTCAGCTCTGACTGAGATATTAAATGAGGGTCGCCGG
>JAVSBV010000121.1:1288849-1305884 GCA_033117975.1 Parotocinclus spilosoma
GTCGGCAAGTAGCGACTCAGGCGGCCGATGCTCTAGTGTTACTTCTCGTTTTTGGTGAGTATTCATCCGCTGAGTAATTACTCTATTGTAGTGTTTTTAACTGTTGAATAATGAAGCAACACGCTGAAGTAATGGGACGTTCTCTTTACTTATCACACCATACATCACCCTCGTATCACACATGCTCCGTCCGTACCGAGCTTACAGCACCAAAATATCCTACACATTAAATAGAGACAACAGCTATTTACTGTAAATCCTATTATTTGATCATTTGTAAAAAAAATTTTTATTGTGATTTTTTTTATTTTATTTTTTATTTTTTTAAGTTCCGCAAAACAGCAAAAATCTGCAATATATTTTTTTCATTTGTGAAAGGTGAACCGCAAAGTAGCGAGGGAACACTGTAAAACAATAATTACAACGTGAAACATTTCTCACCGGCCACTTCCCACACAAAACAATCAAGGAATAGCAGGCGTTAACAAGGTATGGCGTAATATGCCACTCGTGGTATGGTTTATGGTTTCAGTCAAAAGCGACGAAGTACGCAAAACTAACGAGGGTCTGTTGTGCAAGGGTTTTATAATGTTTATTATTGGAACCATATCTAATTTAATATCCATTCAAGGCAAATGCTGGCGATAAATGAAGATGTGAATGGGGCCGTTAAAGTCAGTGTATTCACAATAGCATTAAAGGCTATAAATGATATAAAATGTAGTCATCTTACGTGATGATATGACGGATAAGAGAGGAAACTAGTCATGGAATAATTTTAAGAAAAAAACATTTTTTAATATTTAAAAACGGCTTCAATTTTAATTATATTGGTCCCACGTTCCCGCTTGTACAACAAAACGTTGTTGTTTTAATTGCATTCTGCTATAAAATCATGGAAACAACCTAATCCAGAACTTAAAAAAAACAAACAACAAAAAAAAGCTATTCTAAAATTGTATAAATAAATTAATAAGCAAAACTTTTGCTTGAAGATAAACCTCCAGATTCCGGTTTTTAATAGCCTGTACAGGCGTTTTCAGGTTTACATTCAAGTTCTCAGTTTCCTCTGATAAAATATCATGGGTGGTCGGTCCAACTTCAGCCTTTTCTAAACCAAGCCCTTAAATGGCGTCAGTGTAACGTAAATCATATTGTTCTTGCCTGATTCACCTCGATTCCTACGTTAATTGAATCTCGTTCTCGGAAAACGACATGGCAGTGAGCAAGTGAGAGCAGATCAGGTGGTCCAGGCGCCTTGGTGTCCGTTTCAGATTTATGCCTTACTTCAGCTTTTTATAGTGATTTGATATTCTAGGAGTTATTTGTCACATCTCTGGAGCCCCCTAAAATAAATCAGTGGGTCTCCTGAAGGCGTGCTGAAGTACAGGAGAGTATGACTCCGCTCCACCCATCATGCCAATGCGTGCGCCGGAGCTGATGTCGAAAGCAGCCTGTGGGCTCGACGGACCTACAAACTGCTACCATTTCCCTCTGCAGGCGGACATAGGCGACCCGGGCACTGCACACTTTGCAGAGCAGTCGAACCTGTTGCAGAATGTCTGCAGTGTTTTATTGCCTCTGATGTGCGCGAGCTGTGCATGGACACCCAAGTCCAAGCTGTAGAGGACCGTATCACTTTTAGCATTGTTCCTTGTTAGTACTACTTGGACTTTTTTTTTTTTCTTTGTTAGGAGAGAGCACTGTAAAATTAAAATGCCTGCCGACCTGTGTTATGACACCTCAAAAGTTTCACAGCAAGGGCGTCTTAACGAGGAGACCCTGCTATCTTTGGACGCTACCATCAATTCCGGCATGATTTCTGCAGAAGTGAAGACCGTTGACTTTACATTGCACCAGACCACATCTGGACTAACGCAGCCTGATGTGGATTGTACTGAAAGTGGGCAGTGTGGTGGAGAATTAAGAGGAGAAGAAGATTTTGATTGCTTCAAGCACAACAATCCGTCCGAATACGACTTTGAGCACAGCGAGTCTGTATCAGTAAGCAGCGACTCAACCGACGACAACAAATTGTCTGATTATTTAATTGAAGCAGACGTTAATGAACAATCTGCAGCAGAACATGAAGCTGAACCTTTAACCGTATTTCAGGTCATGTCCAATCTTTGCGAGGATTACGAGCACGAAAACGGTGAGATGTCAGAGCTTGGTTTGTCAGACTTTGAAAGGCCTTATGATGTTGATTTCGAACCTTCTGAAGAGGACAGTAGTTCTGCAGATGAAGTCTGTGTTTCGAATTCTTATGAGCTACTCAGCACTCCTGAGCATGACCTGGATTCCGAGTCCTACGGCTCCATTGAACGGGTTGAGCTTAACAATCAAAACATGCCTTCTGAATGCCATGCCACACATTTTGAATCCTCTGAAATGTGCCAGACCTCTAACGAAAGTAAGCCAGCTGGACCCCGCGGGTCCCTTGAGCAACGGACACCTGCTGAGCATAAAGAAAACACAGATGACAGCAATTTAACTTGGGAAAAAGACCCAGATTCATTAACCGACTCGTTTGAGAGCTCAGACCAAAGCCAGCTGTCTGACGACCTTGTTGACGACCCGTTGGAGCAGACCTCCGAATATTATCAACAACAGGACTACAGATATCCGTCCGAAAACGAAATGGAGTGTCCCGAGACGGTGGAACGGTGCTCGAGTTGTGGAAAATACTTTGAGCAATGTGGCGTTCCTGAACGGTACGTTTCCTTGGAGTCTGCGAGACGTTTGGAGGACTCTGAACAAAGCAAATCTGACAAACACTGCTTGGAATTGTGCGAGGCTTTTGCAACACAGTGTTCCGTGTTTCACACCTCTGAACTTCCCAGAGAAAAGCCTCCTGGCAATGACGTAAGCGGGGTTAAAAGGCAACCGGAGTGTGACATGATGTTTATTAGATCAATGGAAACCTTTGAGGCTCGCTGGCTCTCGCAGTTCCTTGCTGTCGATTGCCATCAGAATGGTAGCTTTGTAAACCAGGAAGACCTCGGTCTTGCAATCAGTCAGCCAAGTGCTGAGTTACGTCCCAGCGATGACAGCGATGATGCTGAACCTGTAACTGAAGCCTTGGATACTGACTGTAAGAAGAGGACGCTCTGTGAAGAGTGTGAAAAGCGGAAAAATGAGCAGTTTGTTTACGGCATGTCCTGTGGACGTTTCGAAACGTGCGAGGACGAGGCTGGAGATTTTGAATTTGGCTCTGATGAAGGTGAAGACGGAGAGACGGTTGACGAAGCCAGCTTCTCGGATGAATGTAGTGAAGAGGAATACGCTGACTGTATTGACAGCAAGAGCCAAGGCAGCAACGAAACGGATGAATCGTTTAAAAGTTGTATTGACGAGCCGGAAGAAATCTATCCGGATCAATCTGACGAGGGCAAACCTTTTCAAGATCTAACTATAGAACATGTACATATTTATCCCAACCCAGAGTCCTGTGAGAATTGGGATAATCGTGATGATGAGTGTGACGAATGTTCTTGTGATGGCATAAAGTCTCTCGAGGAGTCTCAGGAACCCTGCTGTGGTGAAGGACAAGACGTATATATTAGTTACGCAGAAGCGCCCAGTTCTGCGCACTCTGGTGAAATGGTTCAACACCACAACCCCTGCTCGGACTGTGCAGGGGAAAGTGAGGAAACGGTTTACGGACTGGCTAATGATGACAAAGCCTCCTCGTTACATGCTGCGGAAGGTCAATACGCCGAACTATTGACTGGTGAAGAAGATCTCATTGACCATCATGGGGGAAGTGTGGCTGTGCTCTTTGAAATTGATGGGCGTTCCTCTGAGGCCGAAAACATTTCAGAGTCTTTGTCAGAAGATGCTTTAGATCTTCTTGTTCAAACCGACTGTTATGAAACAGTCAGTGTGCTTGGTGAAATCGAAACTGTGCAGCTCTCTGACACGTTCACAGATGAATTTGCACTTGCAGGAATGACGGTTCAACAAGACCCTCTTCACAGAGAGCTGGAGGAAAATGAAAATACAAACGAAGATAAAGCACACCACTGTACGTTGACCAGTGATGGCCAAGTTGAGGAGAACATACGAATTGTTCAAGGTGTTGATAAAGAGAAGGGGGATCACAGTCCTTATTTTGGAGCGATAGAAGCATCAAAAGATGAAGAAGCTGTGAATAATGTCGAAGATCTCAATGTTCTAAGGCATGCTAATGAAGCCCAGAATGGTAGCCTAGACCTCCTGATGATGCAAAGCGTAACTAAATTGAATTCAGATCAAGATACAGAACTGTCTGAACCCTGTGGTGAATCTGTTGTGTGGGGTGGTGATCCAGCTCAATGCGAGTGTGGTGATACACTGGAAGGATTAATCCATCAAGTTACAAGAAGTGAAACCGATCAAGAGGAGCAAGAGGACTTTTTTAAGCTGGCCGACGAACAAGCCGACGAGATCGAAGTGTCTGAGGACGCGGAGGCGTCTGATGACGAGGATTACCCAGAGTCCTGCGATTGTGAATTCTGTGTGCTGCCCATAGATCAGGTACAGTGCTGCTGTAAAGGAGCCACTACTTAATTGTAGCTGGAGTCTTTAGCTATTTCACAGCATGTGCTGTAATTCTTGATCCACAAACGCATGGATTTTGTCTGCTGCGCTGTGGTAGCAGAGCGGTTAAGGTATTGGACTCTGGACCTGATGGTCCAGGGTTCAAATCCCACCTCTGCCAAGCTGCCACAGTTGGGTCCTGAAGCAAGGCCCGTAATCCACCCTCGCCTGAATTGTAAGTCGCTCTGGATAAGGGCGTCTGCTAAATAATGTAAATGTAATGCAGTGTCGTGAAGAAAACGTTTGGCTTGCCCTTGTGGTTTTGTTTTATCTGTTCAAATCATCATATATCTGTATATTTGCTGTGGTTTTACTGAGCTTGGATGGAAACAAAAATTCAATACAGCAATCATCAGCATTACAGCAATTACCCGCGTTCCAGGCTACTGTCCCACCCCGTGTGACTTGTTACGTCTAAAGCTTATCATTCAGTGTGGCTGTCTGAAGAACACTGATGATCTCTTGACAAACCTGGGTGACTGTTTTGAGCTGTTTTTCTGTAAATAATATTATATGCTAATTTGGAAAGTGAGCGTGTTTCATTAATAGACCCTATTGGTACTTTTTGAGCAAGAATCAGCTGGTGATCTGCCTGTGGAATTAAATCAAAGGGCTTCCTTCTTCTGCATCATGGTCACTTTCTCCCCTTAACCTGGTTCACTAGATCGAACCCAAATCAGATGTTTATGTAGGGATTGAATGAGACTGCTGTAGTCCATGATGACAGCGTAATCTGACTTTGCTTTACAGTTGTAGTGCGTCTGCCCTGATTTGTATGATGCGGTGTAACTATACACTCTCCTTACGACTTGATTCACGATGCCTAGTTCGACTCAATTCGATTTTTTTGCATTTTAATTCCCCTGAATTGTACATAATGCAAAACCATTCGTTTCTTTGAATGCAGAAAATACTTTACCATTTTAAAAAATATTTTTGAAGAATGATAATACTTTCCTCCTAATAAATTTAAACAAAAGAAACTCTGCTGCTGTTAGTTGTTTTCGTGTTCCTGACCTGTAATTGCACCCTCTGGTGTTAAGAATGCAGCTATTTAGACGATGTATTAAACAGAACACCTGCAAATTGTGACGTTTTTTGCATTATCATGATTTCTAACTATAATCCTGGGAACTTGGTGCCTTTATTAATGTGTTGTGTCGTATCCCTGTTCGCAGGTGCCAGCCAAGCCACTTCTGCCTCAGACAAAGTCTAAAGATGCAGGAAAAATTTGTGTAGTGATTGATCTGGACGAAACACTCGTGCACAGTTCATTTAAGGTAAGCTACTTCTTATTTTATTTATTTTTATCATCCCTCGATTAATTCAATTCCATTTTATTTGTATAGCGCTTTTTACAATAGACAATAGTCACAAAGCAGCTTTACATTGATGCTTAAACAAGTGTCACAAATTGGATTCTATTTGTCTCTAATGAGCAAGCCAATGGTGACAGTGGCAAGGAAAAACTCTGAGACTAAGAGAAAAGAACCTTGAGAGGAACTTACTTTTGAAACGTTTGAACGCACAGCACAAGACAACATTAATCATACCAAAAAGCTATGAACAAAGGAAAACCTACCCATTGAAAAATAATTAACATAAATAAAATAATACAAAAAAGAAAATTGGGGTTTGGGGAATGGGAGATGATGCATGAGCAAACATGCTGCTCACAAATATTATAAAATCAGATGTCTACTAATGATATATCCAGTAATTTTTGTGAGCAGTGTTCTAACTGGGCAGGAGATTTGATAGGTGATGAAGGGGGACGAACACCTATAAAAATGATCTGTAGAGCTCCTCAAAATACCTAGTTAATCCAATTTAGGGTCACCGGGAGTCACCACCTACTCTAGAGGAGGTGCAAATCCATCACACGTTCACACTTGGATTCTTTAGAGACATGAGTTGACCTAACTGTGAACCCCAGTGAACCTGGAGGAAGCCCAGGCAGACGCAGGGAAAACATGCAAACTCCTCACAGGTCGGGACGGGACCGAAACAGGACGAGATTTCTGGAGTTGTGAGGCGACGTCGCTAAACGTTGCATCACTGCGCTGTCATGGTTCCTTCAGCTTCATATACACTCAGGGAGTTGGAAAACAAAACTCTAAAAAAGGCGGGAACTGAACTTAGAATGCCAAATCATCAGAACTAGCACTCTCATGCTGGGACACTTGAACTGTATAAACATGTCATTGGAATGGTAGGAAAGTTAGATGCATGTATGTCCCACTTTTTGAACATCTTAGCTCAAAGCCTCAAGCAAGCCTAGGGTGACAGTGACAAGGAAAAACTTCCTAAATTCACTACTCACAAAAGTTAGAGGATATTGAATTAATGAAATATCCCCTAAATTTTGCAAGCAATATATTATTAAGGAAGAAACTTTAAGTGGCTCAAGGCTCAAAAGTTGTCTAATAAATACATTTATAGTAATTGTTTTCTTAAAGTGAACTAAATATTAACAGAGAGAACATAATTTTCAAAAATATAATAATTAAAATCTATTATGTATACTAATGAATTAGATATCTGTCATATGAAAATAATATAATATAAAAATGAGAAATTGGAGCATATTAAACTGTAGCATATAGGACAATGGCTTAAATGAATAAACTAATAAAGAATACAAAAAACAATGTTAAAAAAGAGGCGTATCTGGATTATTTTGTCCAGTTCGTTACATCAGTGTAGGATCTTGAATCGTGACTAATTGGTGCATGTCATCCAAAAAACCTTGGTTAAAAGCAGCAGCCTCGCAGTAATCACTCTAGTCCTTAATTTACTGATTCGAGACTCGTATGAAGTGACTTGGGAACATCCTTTGCTCAACCTGTACATAAAACATTTTACATAACACTTATACAGATGAAATATAAGGAATGCAGCAAGATTGGGCAAGTTGGAGTGAAATCATTCAACTCTAAGTGGTTTTTAACTTATTCATAAGCAAAGTGGCAACAGTAATGTTCTATGTTTTGAAACCTTATTTCCACTGTTGATTTCCACTGTGAAGCATCTGTAAGATAAGCTACTGCTCACTTTCACTTCTGTTCTGTTTTTACTCTGTTCCAAAAACGAAAGGTTCCAGAATATGGAAGCCTAGACCTATAACTGCTGGCTCTTCCTGGTTATACCTTTTTTTTTTTTTTTTTTTTTTTTTTAAGCCAGTAGAAACATGTTCAAGCATGCACAGCAACATTACCACCATAGCAAAATACCTGTAAACCTTTTTTCTCTGCAACTTTTGATTATGTAGTCAAAGCCATGTTGTAAGGCTGGGTTCGAGTATTTGTGCCTCCGCTTTATTAACCACAGATCAGGGGTTTTGATTTTCCTTTGTTTTTTAAGGCTTTAGTCCTGGGCAGCACATGGAATTGATGTATTTAAACAGTATGTACTGGATTCCAACTAGTGCACATAACTCGACCATTAAAGCAGTATGCTCTTTCTGTAGTATGCACAGAAGTTTAGAAGTGCATTGATTGCATACTTGAAAATGGCTGCCGAAAGAGTACGTCATTCTGGGTGGTTTTATACCTAATACACTGCTCGCCAAAATTAGGAGTCCGTCCGTCCGTCCGTCCGTCCCTCCCCCCATCCCATCCCATCCCATCCCATTATCTTCCGCTAAGCCCAGCTGGGAAACACACACACACACACACACACACACACACACAGTTATGCACACACTCACACCTTAATTAGCCTAAGTTGCATGTCTTTGGACTGTGGGAGGAAACCAGAGTACCCAGAGTAAACCCACACAGACACGGGGAGGACTTGCGGACTCCACACATTCAGGCCGCTCCACCCTGGGATTGAACCCAGGACCTTCTTGCTGTGAGGCAGCGGTTGTGGGCAGTAATGTTTTCGGGGAGACTACCCGACCTCGTGTACTGTTTTTGCATACTGTTTAGTATGAAAGTACACAGTGTCGAATGCAGCCCACGTGTTTTCTCCACTGTGTCACAATTGGCATGTTGGTATAGAAAATGAACTCCTGACCAATTTGAATGCAGTATTTATCAGCAAAGATGTTAATCTGAGTTCTGTGTTTACAGCCGGTGAACAATGCTGATTTTATCATTCCAGTGGAAATAGATGGGGCGGTGCATCAGGTGAGCTTACTACCCTTTATTACCCCCTTCTGGTGCTTAATTTAACTGTACACTTCGAGTCCTGCCTTCCTATTCTACTTTTTACCATGCTGACTTTAACTTTGTGCATTTTGATTATATGTTGCTTTAAATGGGCTTCAAGATCATCTAATCTGGTAATTCCACCAGCAGGCTCTAACTTAATGCAAGTGGGAAAGTAGTGATTTATTTAAGCAAGAACACACAAGAGGGAGTAGGAGGAGATGGTCTTTTTTTATACTACCAGTTTAACATCGATAATAACTTTAGCCAGAATGTCCACAACAAATGAGTTGATGAGGTAACAGTTCCATATCATTAGTTAACAAAATATGCTTCAAAAGGTATATGGTTACTGTAACATTACCAGTTGATAAGATTAGTTAAAAATATAATTAAATGGTAAAACTGGTTAACTGTAGGTATTATTGTGCTGGTTGTTTATGTTGTAGGTTTGTGTGTGTAACGCTTGTCATTATTTGGCAACACAACAGTGGAGCGATACCATTTTGGTGAGAATCAGATTGGATGTCTGATAGTGAGAGGTTTTAACTGTTATGATTTCCTGGATAATTAGTTACGTTGCAACTTTTGTATCTATCAGACTTTTACGGTCCTGTGCTAATGAGGACGTTTTTTTAACTAAATCTTCCATCTTGACACACACTTGACCTTGGTTTATACAACAGCGCACTGTAGTTGCTTGGCTTCACTTTAATGAGCATGGTGGGAGCATGCTCGTATCAAGTTGGCCCTAGTGGCTAGCATGTTGTGGCTGTTTAAGTCCAGAGCTGTATAAGATAAGTGAGGTCGAGCAAAGTGCAGTAGCTAATTTTAGCAAGTCCTCACAATCTGCATTTACAGAAGTTCTATAGTACCAGTAAAGGAGTAGTTATCATAAGTAAGTAGTGACTGCACTCCTTATTTGCATTCGGTTACCACTCACCAAACAAGGAGCCGGATTAACAAAAGCTTTAAGAAAAGAAAAAAAAAAACTTGAGATTGTTCTTAAGACGAACACTAAAGTGCGAAAGAATGTTCTTAAACGCAGCTAGCAAATTTGCTAGCAGTATACGGCATGAGACACATTTTAAATTCGTCGTGAGGCCTTAGTTTAGAGACCTTAGTGGTTTGCTTGTTTCGCGGATCCACCGACGATCATATTTAAAGAATTCAAAATATATATAGGTATTTCGCAAATCAGCCGCAGTACTAATGGTTGAAATTAAAAATAAATAAATAAAATAATAATGCATACATACATACATACATACATACATACACACATATATATATATAATGTGTGTGTATGTATGTATGTATGTATGTATGTATGTATGTATACACATTTTTTTAATTTACTTATTTATATATATATATTTTTTTTCACCAACGGTGTTGTTCTGTACATAATTTTTTTTCCCCCCAGATTCACTTTAATTTAATTGTAGATTAAATAAATTTTATTTTAAAATACATTTTTTAAAATTTCATCCTCCTTCCCTGTATTGATTCCGCATGGTCCTTGAGAAATTGAAAAGTGCTGAAAAATAAAGATTGATTTTGATTTTTTTTTTTTCTTCCTCCTCAGTAGATTCTTAAGTAGGGACATCCGAGGAACGAGTAATTAAAAAAGTCTGGCCTTATTGTTATTTAGTTCTTTACACTGCTCAGAAAAATTTCAAAATGAATCCGAAGAGATTTCAAAAAAGACGTATACGATTGTTTTATTAAACACGAACATCAGAAAAGCAAATGCCAAGTCAAAAAAAGTTGCTCTGTAATGCAAATGAGATGCAAAAACAACTTTTATTTAATTGGTAAAAATGCACTATATAAAAGGCTGAAAGTGCTGGAGTATCTGAATGTTCCCCGAACAAGACTGTATGAGTTGTAAGTCGCTCTGGATAAGGGCGTCTGCTAAATGCTGTAAATGCTGTAAATTTCCCAGCCCTTGCTGTCCTTCTGCCACACGATTTGCCTGAATTTGAAGCTTGGAAATTCATAGGACATCTTGAAGCTGGTCAAACACAACAGCGCTTGAAACATCCCAAAGCGTGATTAGCGAAATTAGTGATTAGTGAAATACTGTGTGGAACAGTACAGTACATCTGCCACAACAGAAAAATATGCAAAATATCTGTACTGTATGGCAGAGTAAGATTAGGAACGCACATACAGGATATTAGAATTGTACATATACACATGCTGCATATGCACACAATATTAAGCACGCTTTCAAACAGGCCTCCTGTTCAGAAGGTATTAGCTTCAATTTTATTAACATGAGATCTGTAATAAATATAACTACTTTCTGGAAAACAGCTCACAACACTTACAGCTAGACACTGGTTCAGGTACACAAGCTGCAGTACTGTTAAATACAACAATGTCTGAGAAGTGTGTGTATACTGCTGCTCTTGGATCACTTTTTGTGACTCTGTAATTATATTATGTAGTGGCACAGCACCATAGTGGGGTAGGGTGCTGAAGCCATGCACAGGGTGGGGGCGGGTGGGTCTAGATGTGGGAGCTGGGTAGCACAGGTGAGGGTGGGGTTGGGTCAACAGGGCTACTCACGCTTGAGCACAGTCCCTCCAGAGCGCTTAACAATTCCTGTGTCCCGGTTGAGATGGGTGAGGTAGGAAATAACAAACAGAATCATTTTACATCAGTTGATCTTACTCACTGTACCCATATATATGCAAATCCAACCCGGGGCAGGGAAGGATCCCAAAGGGTTGCCATATGATCAAGAAACAACCAAAGCATCTGTTTTCAAGTCACACTTTCATCTCATGCCCAATTGATACATGCATGTTTACTCAGGGAGGCTGCAATCACATATCACTACACCTAATCTCTATCCTCTGGCTCTTTGAAGACACTGAGGACACACCTGTGTATCCCTGTTTACAGTTGCACACCACCTGTCTGTTGTGGCTGTCTTGGTAACAGGAGGCTGCAAAATGACGTCCAGTTTCAGGTCCATCTGGGCAAGGGCAGGGCTGGCACCTGCTTCCTGAACCCAAGACTGGGTTTCCATAGTATCCAGAGACACACCTGGATTGTAGGTTACAATACAGCTTGATTAGACAGGCACCTCAGAATGTTCGGATTCTAAATGGCATAAAAGCAAAAGACTGGACATTGTCTAATTAAAACCAATAAATATGTAGAATAAATTCATTGTGTGTTAAGCCAGATTTTTTTGTCTTATCTCCTCTCTTTGTTTAAAACTTGTCAGTTTGTGGTGCTAAAATACACTCAGAACCATTACGTTATTTATAACATTATGCTGTCGGATCTCTAATTTTCTTTTGGCTATCACACTACAAAAGTGCATATGTAAGCAAACGCGCAAACACACAGAACAAAAAACTAATCAGACTTGGTGTTACTATGTTGTGTTTTACAAACCTCTGCTGTTAAATAGTAAAGATTACCACGCTACAGATATACAACTGGATTATACATATTTTCTTCTTTTTGAAACTGCTTTTTATTGGGCAGGGTCACAAGGGTCAAAGTCAAAATCAAATTCATTTCTATATTTATAGGCCCACAGTCCTAACTGAGCAAGCCTAGGGAAACATTAACAAGTAAAAAACCTTGGGTGGACCAAGACAAAAATGGGACCCAACCTCCTTGGACAGCCTAGATGATATATACTTACCGGACAAGGAATTACTCACCTGTGATTCAAAGGTACCCAATAACATGTAATAGCTCTACGATATTCTGCTAAGAATTTCTGGAACGTTTAACACTGCTGGTAGACCTGTACACTTAGAACAACTGCAAATTCAGCAACTTTCTTCACACTATGGCACTAATTGTTAGGGTTCCTACCTTCACCCGGAGTGTTCGGAAATCCTTGCCGGTCGTTGTTACAGAACTATCTGTGAGTCGGTTTATATCGAGTGTTTAATTTACAACCTAATTCCGAACAGCTGCTTTTCCTGCTATTTAGGTGTGGGTTTTAGCGCTGTTCAGTGCCAAGTCGTCTCCATCCGGTACGCGTGCCCGACCACCAGCGCACTCGTGCCCTTACGCGCACCTTTAGGGACAGTGGGTAACGAACAGGGGCTTATAGTGCCGATGGATGCGTACGGGGGGATGCTCTTTCGTCGTCGGCACTCAACGAGCCTCACTCCAGCCAGCTTCCCGTCCTGAATGGGATGCGCCCCGGTTTGGTTTACTCGCAGCACATGTGCGCCCGAGTTCACGCTCGCCCCCTGGCACTTCAGCACCTTTCGCGATCTGTTCGTGCTCTTCGCACGCCCGAGTTAATACTCGTTTTCTGGCGTCTCAGAGCCCTCTGCGCTCTCCTGAGCCTCACTCAAGTTGGCTGCCCTCTCGATCTGAGACACGCCCCGGCTAGAGTTGCCAACCGGCTGCGCGTTTGAATTATAAGCGCCCTGGCATGGCTTTCCAGCGCCACATGCGCGTTCGAGCTCATGCTCGCCCGCTGGCGTTTGCTGCTCCCAGTCGGGACGCAACACAAGCGGCGCACCATTTCATACTTTTTTTTTTTTTTTATGTTCAGGAACCTTTCACCCTTAATACCCTTTTGGTTTTTCTATATTATTTCCCCATTATTATTATACGTCGTAGAATTTCGTCTATCCCACATCCTTGGTCCTAATAAAAACCACCACATCTTGTAACACTAATCACTCTTTTTTGCCAATCATTAACATCTGCTTCTAACCCCATTATCTAAACCCATTGTCACACACCCCATCATTGTCATTTAAACTTCTGCAGGTGACTAATTTTCTGTCCGAATATCATTACACTGTTACCTAATTAATCGGTTTATAGTACTAGTTGAAACAAGCTAAATATACAAATTAAAACATAACATATGAAAAAAATATATAATAAAAACAATAAAATATAATAATGTGTAAGTAAATTTAAGATAGCGGTGATAGAGGTGAGGGTAGCACAATAGTGCACTGTGACCTCACAGCTCCAGATTCCAGTTCTAGCCTGGCTGCTGCATGTTCTCCCTGCGACTGCGTTGCTTTCCACTCACATTCACATTCATCTAGGTCACCCAAGGAGGATAGCATTTTTCAAGTCTTGGTCCTCCCAAGGTTTCTTTCTTCTATATTCGGGAGTTTTTTTTCTTTCCACTGTCACCCTAGGCTTGCTCAACTTGGAATAGGCCTTTAAAAATAATATAATATTATAAAGCTGATTTGAGACAATGCACAACTGTAAAAAGCGCTATATAAATAAATTTGACTTGACTTGACATTCAAAAGACAAGCATTAGGTTATCTGTTTGCACGTAACCAGCAATTATACAGGTTTTGTTCCTGCTTTAAACCCTGTGGTGCCAGGTAGGCCCCACCCCTTGTAACCATGTATTTTTATTAAAGGCATACAGGACATGAACGATGACTAAATATTATAGAGTCTTTTCCCTTGTCACCTTTACTTACTTTTCACAGTGGTCCCCTGCTGTGTGACTCCTGCAGTTGAGACAGGATCCGGTTCTTTGCTGACATTCCTCGGCATGGCCGTTACAGTGGCATGGCCTGCAGTTGGGGAAACCCCAGTGTCCAGCCTGACAGCCATCGCAGCGCTTGCCAAATGCTCCCGGGAGACACAAACACTGTCCCGTGTATTGATCGCAGAACTGATCGTGCGAACCCTCTGGACTACACTCACAGGCTAGTGAGACAAAAAGGGCAACGTTTATTTAAATGTAAAAAAAAGTGGTAGTCAAATGTGGATTTGAGTGAGTGCAACCTTTGCATCCTGCCGGTCCAAAGCCATAGCTTCCAGGAGCACATCTACTACAGCGGCTGCCAATCACATTTGGTCTACAAGTGCATTGACCACCACGGACTTCACACACAGAGCTGACCGAACCCTGTGGATCACACTGGCAAGCTACGTGGAGGAAGAATAATAATATAAGCACATGAGTAAAATAGCCTTACATCTGTCTGGCCTTACAACAGTGAATTAATCGGGACAATTCAGTCATTTGTCTCTCACCCACTAAAACCCGGGTTGTCAGTGAGATAACTTACGCAGTGCTCCATCGTTAATGATGGCCGACATGCTCATGATGAGTTTGGCACACACGTCACTCAGGGCTGGACGGGACACACTCTTGGCAGTCTCGTGACAGCGGTATCGCTCGTAACTTTGCTTCCGGGTGTTGGAAGCAGGGTCACCCATTACAAATATGTCCAGAGACGTGTGACGAGGAAGCAGGGCGATCTGGACGAGGGGAAGAATTAGTGTTAAAAATGTGATTTTTGTAATTTTTCAAATCTGAAATCGACATATGTGATCGTACTGAATCTATGAGGATGTTTGCATTGCTGGAGCTGGAAATGACGTTTCTGTCTGCATAGCGAACAAACTCCAGTCGGAGAGTGTAGCTCACTCCTCTCTCCAAACACACCGAACGAGGCAGAACTATAAACCTACGGGAAAGCATTACATCCATAGCAACCAAGTCAGAACTGTATAGTCAAACAAGCTTAAAAGTGTACAATAAATAATATGACACAATACATTATATGAATCATTGTCAAACCACATGGATGCAGTCCTTCAAACTCATGGAAGTTACACAAATTATTAAATATGGCTCTAATAGCACCACAACATTATTCACCTATGTTATGAAACATATCTTTGTATTTGAAGTAAGCTATTTTGTTTGATTTTCACATCTGTGGGCGACAAAACTTGTCTTGCCAAAATCTGACCTTACTGTGTTCATTAAATGATCAATATTTCTGCAGTGAAACAAATTTATTTTCGTAAATTAAACCTCATTTGGAAGAGTGTCAGATTTCATATGATTTATTTCTAAAACCAATGGATGAATTTAAAGTCAGGTTACAAACTTTTGTTTCTACAACATGGATAAGCGACAGAACTTCTGTCATGGATTATATAAGATTTACAGCCCCAAAAACAAATTTGATATGTTATGTAAAATGAAGCACATTCCAAAGTTGTGACAGGGCAATTTTCAATTTCGGTTTAGTAATGAGCTAAAAAAAACCTACAAATGATGCTAATTCAAACAGGTGATGTCAACAGGTGAGTGTTATAATGATCTGGTACAAAAACCTCCACGAAAGGCTGTGACTTTAAGGAGTTAAGATGAGCAGAGGATCTCCAGTTTGTCAACAGATACAAGAGAAAATGATTTGAATAAACAATTGAACCACATGGGCAAGGGATTACTTTAACAAGTAAAACAATATGGAGTTACATTCACAAACGCCACTTAAAACTTTACTGTACAAAATCTGATGCCTTCTGAGTACACAGTATAATTGTGGTCAGATGAATCAGTATTCCAGATACAAGTCCAAAAGCCAGGGCCTGCCATGGTGGGGGCTTGGGTCAGGGCCCTTGGTGAACGTAATTTAATTAATGTAGAAAAGTACACTGCAATTTTACAGCAATGTAAGCTTTTCCATGTATTTTTAAAGACAATGTTAAACAAACAAAATTAGTAATAAATAGTTTGGAATCTTTGCTTGAAGAACACTTTTTTAAACATATTAGTAAGCTTTGAGTGCACTAGCTGACTGGAGATCCTCTGCCCACCTATGCTTTATCACCTGTTTGAAATCAGATCATTACAAGCCCTAAATTGCCCCGTACCAACTTTTTAGCATGTATTGCACAAATACATAGGGTGACAAATGACATCCTAAAAGAAAGCCTTGCCACCCCTGCTGTCACGCCAGAGATGCCATTTTGAACTTCCAGTGGCCAGTATGAAAGTGTGTGGGAGCGATAACACTTAATTGAACACACCTATTCCCCGTTTACACATGCAACCCTATGAAACTAATGAGTCACAAATGGGAAATTTAAGGGAAAATGGCTAAACATAAACATTTTTAATTAGGGGTGTACTCACTTTTGTTGCCAGCGTTTTAGACAGTAATGATTGTGTGTTGAGTTATTTTTGAGGGCTTTACATTATCAGAGTGTCATTTCTTCAGTGTTGCTTCATGAAGACGTATAACAAAATAAGAAATGACTGTGGAACATGTACATTTACTCAAAATACAGTGTTTCCTCGTTTATCGCGGGGGTTACGTTCCAGGACCACCTGCGATAAACAAAAATCCGCAAAGTAGGGAAGCTATATTTATTTAAGTATTTCTACACTATTTTAGCCATAGAACTTGCAGAACGTTTGGGTGGCATCATAGAGCAAACAGCGAACACAACACCGCAGACAAAAACTTGTCATGTCGGCAAGTAGCGACTCAGGCGGGCGATGCTCTAGTCTTACTTCT
>JAVSBV010000121.1:1308757-1326705 GCA_033117975.1 Parotocinclus spilosoma
TCATTGACTTGTGGGTGTGTATGACTAGTCTTGAAATAAACTTGTGTATCGATGTATGTGTATGTATGTATATATATATATTTAACAAAGTGTGTTGTTTTTATATATATATATATATGTGTGTATGTATGTATGTATGTGTATATATATATATATATATATTTAACAAAGTGTGTTGTTTTTATATATATATATATATGTGTGTATATGTATGTGTGTGTGTGTGTGTGTGTGTGTGTGTGTGTATATATATATATATATAAATATATATATATATATATATATAGGGAGGGAGGGATATATATATACACACATATATATACACACACACGAGAGATGATGAATTTCTGTGCTTAAACTCCCATCTCTGCTCGTGGATCCAAAGAGTTGAGGTGACTGTTTATGACGGTGACGTCCAGCGTGATAAATGTTCTTTATTTCCTATTACAATTTATTGGAATTGTGAAAACCTCTGTTGTTAAAGTGAACAAACATTGATTGTATGGTTGTTATTCGTCACCCGTTAATTACATTTACGGTATTTATCAGACGCCCTTATCCAGAGCGACTTACAATTGACACAGTCTTACAATCCAAGCAGTCGTGGGTTAAGGGCCTTGCTCAAGGACCCAACAGTGGCAGCTAGGTGGGATTAGCCTAGAGGGTAAGACACTGGACTATGTACCCGAAGGTCCAGAAATAATTTATTATGTTATATCATTACGCGTTTTGGTCATGGTTGCGGGTATTTTGCAAAACACAGCATGGAAGTAGAAGAATTCTAATGCCAGTCCATTTCGGGGCCAAACAGGTTGCTCTTGCAGACCTGGGGGATGCTCCCCTAAATGGCTCCTCCTTATGTCATAAGCAACCAGTCGTGCCTGTAATGGACTCTCCTGACGACAAGACACCGGCGAACACAAACCCACGTCACTGGCCACGATGGTGGGCTAGCGAATTAGACGGCCATGCCAGTGAATGAATGAAATAGCTGGTCCATTCATTCCCTATCTTTTTGGCTTAATCGTAGTTCCGATTACAGGAAAGCTGGTGACTAGACGGTATCACAGGGTTCAAGGCAGGAACAACTCTAGATAGGACACTAATCTGTCATAGGGCACAAACATGCACACACTATTGGCTGTTTAAAACATAAATTAACTTAAAACACTTTGGAATGTGGGAGGAAACCCACACTGGTTTGAGGATGGAATCGAACTGGGGATGATGTAGCTGTGAGGCAACTGAGAGATTAAAAGTTCTCATGATTGTGTGTCCATCACTTGCATGCCCTTGTTTTGTAATGTGTAGCGTTTTTTTTTTTCCTGGTCTCCTGCCTGACCCTATTCTGTTGCATCACTACATCCAGGTACCTGTAGCCTCCTGGTTTGATGACATGTCTGACACGGAGCTGCTGGACCTGATCCCGTTCTTTGAGAGACTCAGTAAAGTGGACGACGTGTACGCTGTGCTCAAACAGCAGAGGACTAGCAGCTAACGTGACAGACAGAGCAACTTTCACCACAGGGCCAATGAGACAGGCAGTTCAGAGCGCCTCTTCCCTGCTTTACAGGATCCACCGCCGGTTCGCTCCTCATCACCTGTCCAAAATTCCAACCGAAAAAGAGGATCGACAGTGAAGCTAAGAGTAGACGGAAACGTGACATGGCCAAACGATGGAACTGTGAAGGACTGCTTTATCATACACACATTAAAAAAAAACAACAAATGTATGGATTTTTAACACTTGAATATGTAATTTCTTTATTTTGGGGGGTTTTATTTTCAACTTTAAAGCAAGGCTAGGTAGAGGGAAGCCCTGAAGCTCTTTGTTGCTGATTTTTAATTAAGAAATCTTCTCATGGTGGACTATTTCAGCACAGTAGCTCCTTACATTTCTGCCTTTCGTTAACGGACAGAGTTGACATTTTGGCAAGTACCCTCATGTTTCACTGCTTTCACATGCAGCAGGTCTCTTAGACGCATTTCGAGCGGATGGGGTTTTTCTAGGAGGAACTCAGCAAACCAGAATTTCTCCCCTGGCGCTAATGGAAGCCAAGGGAACGAAAAGTCCATTCCAAAACAGGGTGGGGGGGAAAAGCCAAACCCTTGAGCTGTCACTATGCAGAAGTGCAGTGTAGCTGAACATGGTTTATAGAAAGTATGACTTATTGTTTTACTTCTCGTTGAGTGTGTATATGCATGTGAGGCTTTTGAGCACTGATCAGAGGTCGGTGTATTTCTCAGTTGGCTGGGTAAAGCATGTTGAACTTGGGTATGAAGGAAAAAAATTAGAGTAGCGTGCCAAAGACGATGGAATGGATTTTTTTTTTATCCATTTTGATTCTTTATTATTAAATTACTATTAGGCTACAAAGAGGTATACACACTCCATGATGGAGGGCCGAATAAGAAAAGCTATTTTTTTTAATTACTGGAAGCTTAAAAGCGCTTGTTTGCTTGTTCATAGGAATGTACAGTTTGTGTAAAGCTTGTTATTGCGTATAGGTGTCGCACAAGTGAAACAAGTTGATTTGCCAAAATGTCAGTGCCATTCTTTTAGGCCTCATTTGCACTGATGGGGTTCCTACAATCACTCGGATGGTCAATCGTATAAAATTCTGTGCTGTATTTATGTACCCAAATTGACACTGTTATCACTTGTTCTTGTCCGACCTGGTTTTAAAATGTCTTGCCACGAGCTAGACAATCTTGTTTTACATTTAATGGATGTATGGAAAGGGAAGCAGGAACAACACCGCCGGGACTCATTCATTCATTTCTAAGCCAGTCCAGCGTCACACAGGCAGCACCGGGTGCAGAGGGCGAGTTCATTACATATACAAACTCTTACTCACTGAAACACTTTATAGAGAAGCCAGGTGGCCTAACATGTTATTTTCAAAAGTCTGATGAACCCTTCACGGATGTGGCTAGAACACAATTATGTTCAGTGAGAGCATGGATTTACCTTCTACCTAATATTTAAAGTTTATTGAATTGCATTCAGTTGGTTTGTAAATTTACTCTGGTGTCAGACATTAGACAAGCTTCACGAGCCTTAAAAATGATCACTAAAACCAAGATGGCCACCTTTTATAGTCAAACTGAACACTTGGTTTCCTTCATGTTTGACCGTCTGTGCCTCCAAATGCCAATGAATGTGAACCTTTAAGTGTCCTTAGCGCTATTGAACTGAACTGCTCACAAAAATAATAATAACTGTTAACTATAACATATCCTCCAATTTTTGTGAGCAGTGTATTCAGTAAGTACCGATTCTGTGACCTATGGTGATTCGGAGATAATCAGGAATCAGCAAGATGTTGTTTGATCATAGTGATAGTAATGACTCAGATCATTGCATTATTGGAGTCTAGCTGATTATCTGCCTCTGATAACACTTAGAGTGTGCAAAGTGAGAATTTTGGCTCGAAGGTACGAGTCATGACTCGCTTTTGACCGGCCCATTGGCTCCTCTTTTCATCTGTAATTCATCCTGGCTATATACTTTTGAAGTCGTTGGAAGTAGCATTGCATGGACAGTAACGTTATTTCACGTATTCCAGAACTTTAAAAACGACTCTACATTTGTATTCCGTTTATCGAGATTGTATTATGGAAGTCGGTACTAACCAGAAGCAGTTTCTAGTTTTATTAACACAGTTTTCTTTCACTTTTCAGTGCTTGACACTCCAGGTGTAGCTGGGTGTTTACGTTTTGTTGGCTGTAGCCTGTGGGGATGTCTCCTCCCTGAACACAGTGCATTCATACAGTACTGACATGCAACTAAATCCCATGTCTGACGTAGTATATTCATAAAGGCCGCTCCAATTCTCAGTCGTCGCTTCACACGGGACGTCCGGTGTGTATTTGTGTGTAACGGTCTCATTGGTGTCCTCTCTGAATAATGAGCTTTTCTCGTTTTATAGTTCAAAGGGCTGGTGGCCTTAATTAATTAATCACATACTTACGTTAGCCATATGATCCACTGGAGTTTTGAAGATTTGAAAAGGACATGTTGAGAGAGCGTCGTTTTGCCTTTGCTCGCTTTTGGGACGCGCCCGTGTATCCCATTATCGCGTTATGAGGTCATGGTGGAATGATTATAATGACTAGAGAGGCACTGGTCTATTCAAGCACAACACCAGCACTGATACGGTCTCACTGTGATAGACAGATCTAAAAGGTGTCAGAATGTAACTAACAATTTAGGGACGACACTCGAAAAATCTTTTGAGGCCACTTGTCAGGGTGTAGGAGACCATATCTGGTAGACTACCTTGTATGAGAAGTGACGTGTAGGAGCCAAAGCAGTGATAGTGCACATGGTCTTTCTAAAATTTCTAAAATATTTCTGGCTAACAGATTGTGGTCCGAGATTGACATTGTTGTGAGAATTTTAAGTGCAAGTCTAGGTAATGTGTTTGGAGAATGGCTCCCCCTGGTGTCGGTTCAATTAATACTTAATTGTTTGTTTGTTTATTTGGCTTAAGTCAATTCCGATTTTAGAGTGATCAATTAACCTAACCTAAATGTCTTTGGACTGTGGAAGGAAACCGGAGTAAATCCACCCAGACATGGGGAGGACATTGACTCCACACAGAAAGGACCCAGGACACTCCACCAGAGGATTGAACCCAGGACCTTCTTTCTGTGAGGCAGCAGTGCTACCCACCGAGCCACCCACTTTATACTTAATTCATATTCTAAAATGTATTGATGTAAATGATTTTATAAGGTTTCAGAGTCGCCTTTCAACTCGACAACGCAATGCAACAGGATTTCACAGACACCCTTGTCCAGATCAGTGAACAGTTAAACAGACAATCTTAAGCATGGTGGAACTGAGAATTAACTTTCTGTTTTGTAGTCTTCACTGCCTTGGCCATCACAGCCTTAGTACTGTTCTTGGAAACCTGTTCTCTATTCAAGGCTTCAAATCTTGCAGATGACGATCTACTATGCACGTGAAACCATTTTGTAGACGAGCAAATGTTGACTGGATGTGTAACACTGTTTTGGTGAAACATTTTACAACTTGTGTTTAAAAACTAAACAATCAACTCATTTCCAGCCAGGAGTGTAAACTAGTTTCTGGTACTGCCACAACTAAGGGCTTAAAAATGATATGCATGTTTAGAGCCACAATAGGACCGTGTCCGTTTTAGCAGTAACAATGTAAATAGTCTTGTCATTTTTTTTTTTTTTTTTTTTTTTAACATCTGCCTATTTTACTGTACTGCCCCTTTCCTACATTTAAACAAAAAGCACATCTGTTCCACCCATATGAACGATATGTTGGCTAGTTTGTTTAGTCCAAACCAAATGCAGCATTAGTAGATTAAGATAGCTTGTCTTATGATTTGGGAATAGGAACACCAAGTTTAAATTAAGTCAGTTGTAACTTAGGCTTGCAACTTCTTTTTTAATTCTTAATTGTATTTTACTGTACTGAATGAGCTATATCATAAACGAAACGGATGGAAATTGGGTGTGTGTTGGTTTGTGTCACGATAGAAAAAAAGGTTTCATTTCAGTAGTAATTTGTAGTTTATTGGAAGCAAAATGAAAGTAATTAGAAATAACTTGGATCATTTTCCAAATACTTAAGAAGGCATTTTGTTTCAGTTCTCAGTGACCATTCTGGACATGCCTAGTAAGTGTACTGTTTTAACACATTACTTTTGAATTGCTATCAATGTGTGATGAAAGTAGAGATCCAGCATTTTGCCATCGTATAATAACCTTTTGGCCCTGTGCATTTTCACACCTTTGTAAACCTTTGCCTCCCAAAGTCCCTTTAATTTGCATTTCACAAAACAGCAATTATATAGAAAAAAGGCATCTATACAAAGGACAATGTACATAAATGTAAAAGAATTAAACACTGACTTGGTTTTAGGTTATGTGTAACCACTGATGACTGGTGACCGTCATATGACTGCTGTTTTAGTGTACCATGATTAACAGCTAAAAAAAAAAAACACTTTCTATAAAAACTTTTTTAACGTTGAACTCGAAAACGTTGAAAACTTTTAACGTCGAAAACTTTTAACGTTGATTATTGAAAATAATGTAATTCATTTTCAAAAAGGGACAGATTAATGCTGGCTTAAAATTCTGATCTGGTTCTCCAGGAGCCAGCATAAGCACGTCCTCATGATTTCAAAGACAGACCTCTCAATTGTACCGATTCTTTTAAAAAGAATAGAAGAATGTCTTCTTTCGCTCATGCACAGAAGTCACAAATGCTGGTTCCGTGAATCTCAAGGATTATCTCTGAAATAAAGGGACAGAAACCAAATGAGATTGATAAACAATCTGTACTGTGCAAAAGTCTTAGGCCGCCATGTCGCCGTATGACTTGACGTTTTAGCAATAGTATGACCATATATATCTCATTTTCTTTGTTAGAATACAAGCAGGCAATACAAGGTATTTGGATGCACTATTGCAGTGGTAAGGATTTAATGTGAATTCTCCTTCCATGAGCAATAGCAGCAACTGGCAGCTTCATTGAAATATGAAGTTGATGCTTTTACAGTCTGAAGAAGCGTGAAATCAGAAATTGTCTTTTTGGAAGGGTAGCAGCCACAAAATCACTTTTTCAGGGAGATAATGCCAGACTTTTTTAATTGCTTGTTCCTCAGATGCCCCTACTTCAGAATCTACTGGGGAGGAAAAAAAAATCTTTATTTTTCAGCACGTTTTAATTTCTTGATATGTGGAATCAATACAAGAAAGGAGGAAGAAAAAAAATATTATTTCATTTAAAAATAAAATTTACTTAACCTACAATTAAATTAAAGTAAATCTGGAATTTTTTTTTTAATATAAAATATATTTTATATAATATATATTTTAATAAAAAAATGTAAATAAAAATATAGGTTTTATTTTTTTATTATTATTATTTTTTATCTTAACCATTGGTGCTGCGGCAGATCCGCGAAACAAGCAATAAAAAAAGTCTGGCCTAAATGTTTTCTTATTTATTTATGTCATTGTGTACTTTTTCGCTTAATGCCTTTTTAACTTAAAGAGTCATCATATGATTGCCAAAAAACAAATGTAATATTGGCCTAAGACTTTTGCACAAAACTTTATATTGAATTCATGGTAAAATATCTTTAATAAAAAAGGAACAATATAAATGACGATTTTAGATCAGGAATGATCTCTCCTGTATTCTATACATGGTTCAAAGATGGGAGTTTTTTTAAATCTCAATTATATTTGTTAATATCTTTCTATGAAAGTATAATCTTTCTTATATAGCTTTTAAAATGGTGAATGGATCTATGCCACCCAAGGGCACAATCAACTGAAACTGAGGTATGTTAATAACAATTAACAATTGAAATACTAAATGAACAAAGTAGTGCTTGAAATGCTGCTTTCAACATGTCAACATTTTACACACAAATCATTTCTTAGTCCTGTCGTGCAAGAGTCAGGATTTTCCTGTGGTAAGTCACTCGCCCACAGCTCTGGTGACCTGGACTTTAGCCTTAGCGAGCTAGCAAGGTCGGGTATCAAACAGGCCAAATTGGCTGTGCCTGAGCGAGAGGACTGAGGAACTTAAGATAAACCGAAAGCAAATTTTGATGCATTGAATACGAATTTCAAGTAATGGAGGCCATGGTGTGATATCCATTACATGGTGCTCTGCTTCTGTGTTTTATGAGTTATGAGGTCACTGTGGTGTGATTATAATGACTGCAGAAGCTCTCAAGGCCCCAGGTGTAATGAGTAATACGAGTCGTCCTGGGTATATAAAAGGTTTCAAAATGCAACTAATAATTTAGCAATTGCTCTTGTAAAATCTTTTTTAGGCTACTTGTCAGGGTATAAAAGACCATAATAAGTGTACCTGACCTCTTTCCTGTCTAGACAGACCTTATAAAAGCATAACTAACGGTCACTGATCAGAGACTGACATTTTATCCAATCATTTTAGGTAGCATTAAAGGCTACGGTCACATTACAAGCCACATTGCTCGTCTTTTTTTATTTTTATTTTAACTTTTTATTTTTTTTGCGGATTTGTCTTTCTTGACAATTCACATTTCCGAATGCAAGTGACCTGGATCTGTCTGTAATGTGAACGAATCTGTAAAATACTTAGTCCCTTACAATTAAAACGCATGTATGAAATTTGAAATAATTATACATTTATACAATGTGAAACTGTATCAGTCAATTTAAATAATGAAATGCTGTTTTAAATTGGAAAGTAAGCCAAAATAAGCAACCAATATCATTTCTATTTCTGAATAAAAGGAAAATAAGAGCATGCAGGCATTAATTCACTGAAGATATGGCGAAGGAAAAATGATATATAATTTTGTGTGATGGTAGAATAGGTTGTACAGAAACAGCAGTCACTCATACCAGGCCCAAATCAATAATTCATAGGTTTCCATCTCCAACTAGGCAGTTCATTAGTAGTTTTGCCCTGCAGAGACACATTATAAAAACATAGTCCATAAAGAAATGGTTTGCCTATTCTACTGGAGAACCTAGCTGGTTTTCACAGTCCCCTGATCTTAGCCATGACCTACCCCTTTAAGATAGTATTTAATACCAACAGAAAGCCAGGGATTATTATCCAGCATTAGCGCCTGACCTCACAGTCATGATCCACTTCTAGTTACAATCAGTGAAACCCAAATACATACACTGTGAATTGGATGGAATTTTGTGTGTATAACAAACATTTGACTTTATAATGTGTAATAAACCATATCTTCTTGTTCTGAGATATTATATCAAACAAGAAAAGAGAGTCATATTCCTTTCTCATACCATCTTTATCTACTGATCATTGCTTACCTTTTGACACGCAGGTTTGCAGCACTTTGAGATTTTCCTGCACTGAACGTCACAATGCCGCTCATGTCCTCTATTGTGTGCCTTAGAGTGAGACTGTGTATTGCCCCCATTTTCTCCAGAAGAACTCCGGGTCCGGATTTTAAGGTCTCTCCATTCAGAGTCCATATAGGTGAGGAGGCAATGGGATCAGAGACCTCACACGTGAATTGGGCCTCCTCTGGGGCTGTCACCTCAATGTCCTGAAGCCCCTGCACCATCTGGATTGACTGGGCTGATAGAGTAGACACAGGGAACACCCTTGAGGCATTTTCACTTCAGTTTCTGTGGTGCAGTAAATCTACCATTAATGTAGGCTGATCCTACAAGGCATTTTTATGTATTGAATACATATTGCTGTATTTTTATAGTTTGTAGTATATACACTGCTCAAAAAAGAAAGAAAACACCTAAACAATACAATGTAACTTCATTCAATGTAAGTTCCTTTTATTTTTTTTGAGCAGTATAGTTTAAAGATGTAATTTGCAAAAATGATGTACTTTTGACAGGATAACAGAAACATTTTAACACATGTCCAGCAGGGGGAGCCATTACCATCCCAAATATAATCTGTTGCTCTACAGTGCTTTGAGATCATGGTTTTTATTCAAATACACCCTTACTCACTCACTCACTCACTTACTCAAGCAGTTTTCAAACCCATTTATTTCAGGGTTGCTAGGGCCCAGAGACCAACCTGTAGCACAGAGACTGTGGCGATCTAGTGGTTATGGTACTGGACTATGGACTAAAAGGGCCAGGGTTCAAATCCCACCGCAGTTGGGTCCCTGAGCAAAGCCCTTAATCCACAATTGCTAGGATTGTAAGACTGTATTAATTGTAAGTCGCTCTGGATAAGGGTGTCTACTAAATTACATAAAAGTCATTTCAAAGTGTGGGAGGAAACTAAAGTACCCATTTGAATTGTTATTACAAATACTATTGAAACATTTCAGATGTCAGTTATTTGATCTGATTTTTAAACTGACCCAGCAAAATTGGTAAACTGAAGAGTTGCTTTTCCCAGCGCTTGACATGTGGGAGAGGTCCCATATGGCACAAGTTATTGTTTCTTTGTATTTGTTTTTTAGGGCTCATTTATTCTTAATATGGGCAGCACGGTGGCTCGGTGGGTAGCACCGCTTGCCTCACAACAAGAAGGTCCCGGGTTCAATCCAAGGGTGGAGCGGTTTGGGTCTTTTCTGTGTGGAGTCTGCATGTTCCCCGTGTCTGCGTGGGTTTACTCCGGGTACTCCGGTTTCCTCTCACAGTCCAAAGGCATGTGTGTTAGGTTAATTGGCATCTTCAAATTGTCATTAACTTGTGTATGCAAAACACTCCAGCCATTTAACTGGAAACAGCTGCACCCAAGCCCGGATAAATGGGGAGGGGTGGAGAAAGCAATGGCAAACACTCCACTATCCTGCCGAAATACTACATGGATCACATCGATGAAGGACAGAAACGTGTGGAGATCGATGATCCATCAAGTGACCGAGAGTCGGCTGCGACTGTACGGTTAATATCATCCCCATCCCATTCTTAATATGGTTGGATTTAGGCAGGAAACTGCATTGCATTTGAAATATCCTTGCATTGGTTGCTTATATTAGTAATAAAGGAGAATCTGAACTGATAGTGTCAGGTTGGTCTCACCTTCTACAGTGAGTTTGGCTGAGGATGTGTTTTCTGCAACCTGTACGCTGTATGTGCCTCCGTCCTCCATAGCGACCTGCTGAATGACGAGTTTGCGATAGCAGCCTTCGCTGCAGATCTCAAAGCGCTCTGAAGGCAGGATTACATTACTGCCTTTATACCAGCGTATGCTGGAGCGTGGATTGGACACCGTACAGTCCAGTATGACACGACTCTTTTCCAAAGCTGTTTTGTCTTGTAGTGGCTTTACTATATTAACTGGGACTTCTGAAAAATAAAGAAGAAAATAGAGCAGAGAGATCCAGACAGTTCACATTCAGACAAAATTAGGGATGAATACAAAGTTATAAAAAATAAGCATTTGATCTACAAAGAACATAAAAAAAAACAAAGGACAAGTCAAAGAAAGTTGTTCTTTACTGCAAATGAGATGCAAAGACAACTTTTATTTAATGAATGAAGAAGCACCATATAAAAGGCTAAAAGTGCTGGAGTATCTGAATGTTCCCTGTTCTGGAAAATGCACATCCTGTAATTTCCCAGCCCTTGAAATGCTTCTGCAACACGATTTGCCTGAACGGGAAGCTTTTAGAGCCACGGGACGTCTTGAAGCTGCTCAAACACAGACATCAGTGGTAACTGTTAGGAGTCCGACCTTGCTCTCCCGTGTGAGTCGCCGTCCAGAGCAATCAGTGAGGCGGTTTATATCAGGTGTTTAATTGACAACGTGATGACGAACACCGAGAGCTCCCGTTACTAAAATGCGGGTCCTAGCATTGTTCGTGGTCACGTCGTTACACGCAGTACGTATCGTCTTTCGCTCGCGACACAATACGTCTACGCCAGCGATTACATTTTTGTATGCGCCTTTTTCCATGCTTAGTCGGTGACATCCCGGGGCTTTTATTGCCGACGGATGAGTAAGGGGGAAATCCCTGAGGTAACGTAGCCGGTTAGGGAAATATCAGGGTGGTTTTACTCCATACCACCGCTTAGCGTCACTCTGCTTGGTCGGTTGCTCCGTTTGGGATGCGCCCCGAACGGCTTCTTCAGCTCTCTCAGCGCACTCATGTTTGGGCTCGTGCCCTGGCGTTCCGGAGCCCATCCATGCCACTCGATTTGGGAAGCTCCCAAATCGGCGCTTTACTGTGCTAACCGCACATCCGCCCTCCGGTGCTTCGGCGTGTAACACCGCCAAGTCGCGCACCCGTCAGCTGCCATTCCCACTCAGGACGTATCACAGCTGCTTGTTTTCCCTTTTTTGTGTTCTGTATTTTGAAGAGCCATCTGCTCTGCCTTTTTGGTTATTTTCCCTTTTTGTGTACTGTATTTTGAAGGGCCGTTTGCTCTGCCCTTTGTGTTATCCCTCATTATTATTAGACGTCGTTTCCATCCCCTTTCCCGCATTCTTGGGTCCTCCCTCCTATTCCGTAACAATAACAGCACTTGGAACATCCCAAAGTACGATAAGCAGTCTGTGGAATCGCATTCAAGAGTCTGGAACAGTATGAAGAACACCAGGGCAGGGTCACCCATCTGCCACAACAGCTAGAGATCACCTCTACTAGACCATACTGGCAAGAGGGAGCAGTTTATGCACCCAGACCATTCAAAACTGGCTCCATCATTTTGGAATGCATGCACGGTGACCAATGGTATGTATTCCGTTATCTGCTGAAGACTGTTTAACCTGTAAAAGGTGGGCATCGTAAACTGTCCTTTTCTCTGGGAAGTCACAATTCAGTTTGCAGCCTGCAATCATTGTGTCCTGATTTGACTTGAAAAAGGAACACGGGAGAATCCACGTTTCATGTGAAAAAGGGACTGGTTTGGGCCGGCATCAGCATTGGTGGTCGTACCGAGCTTCACATCATCAGAAATGGATCACTGACTGCTGTCAGATAACAAAATGAGGTCCAGCACCCTATAGTGGTGTATAGTTTCTATGCTGGAGCTGTAGGAAACTGCTCAATATCATGCTCATATCATCAACAATATTCTTCTGGAGGCAGGAATCAAACACATAGACTGGCCTTCACATTGCCCAGACCTGAATCCGTATCGAACATGCTTGGGATGTGCTGGGAAGACGCCTGGCAAACCGTAAAAAACGTCCCACAACACTTCTTAACCTGGAAGTTGAACTGGACAAGAGTGGCAGAGGATCCCACAATGTGGGGGCACTCTCGTCCAGTTTAACATGCTTCTGTTCACCTCCATGAATATATCACTTGCTACTCAATCACCGTAATTGAGTATGCATCTCATTAACGCAATCGAACTGTCTTCATCACAAACGACTCTTCATTTTCTGGCTGTAATCACCCCCTTCCCTCACCCAACCCATCAATCCTGGTGAGCAGTACACCCTTCCCCCCCACTCCCAGTTGCACATTATCACTTTATCACTTATCACTTTAATAGTCTTGTAGTCTTTATATATATTCACTGTAAATATTTTAAAATGTTGTATTATTTTTTATTCTTAAATTCTTCATTTTATTTTTTTGCACCATTTCTGCCTGAGAGAGGAGTCTAATCCAAATGTAACTGTTAACTGTAAACGTTGTTTATTACACTGTTTCTCAGCGACAATAAATCTATTCTATGCTAAAATAAAACAAAATGCTTCTGTTTTAATCACATTACATTTACTTTGAAATATCCCCTCATTTTTTGTGAGCAGCGTATTTCTGATGTAGTCTTTTGATACTTACTCTCCACCTCAAGGTAAGCGACAGATTCGACGTTTTTTGCCGTAAACTTGATCTCTCCTGAATCCTCTGCTTTAACGTTGCACATGAGAAGAAAGTGCTTGGTTCCTGCGTTATAAGTGTAAAAAATGATTTGTTAGCAAACACAGGGCACATGAGAACATTAACACATGGCTGAAATTAGTTAGGACTTCACTCAGAGCTGTACAGTTTATACCTTCCTGACGTATCTTGATAGTGCTTGTGGGTTTGATTTTATCTCCATTTTTGAACCACTCTCCTGGTACATCTTCTAAGGACACCTCACACATAAACACAGCATTCTGGTCTTCTTGAATATCCAGGTCTTCCAGACTCTGCCACACTTCCAGTTCCCGTTCTGTTCAAATAGCAAATTGCATGTTGCTACTGACAGAAAACCAGAAAACTGATACATTTAGATTTAGAAAATTGTGTACATGATTGTGGTTTTATTTTAAACATCAACCAAAGGTCTTTGAGTTCATTAATCAGCTGTTTAATAATAATTCACTTCATGTAGATTATAGATTCTTCAGAGCTTGGTATCCGTCGATATAAAAAAGACAGCTGCAGTTTGTTTTGGTTTATATTAAATTCTATATATTTTTTTGTAAGTTATATAAGTGCACATGTCAAACATTTAGCAAATTGTAAATATGCAAACAATTTCTAATTGCTTAAAGGAGGATTAACAGTCATGTGTGAAAGTTCTGTGAAGCCTTGTTTGATTTCTGCAAAAATGCAGTATCTTACAAAAGTGAGTACACCCCTCACATTTTTGTAACTATTTTATTATATCTTTTTTATGGGACAACACTGTAGATATGACACTTTGATTTAATGTAAAGTAGTCAGTCTACAGCTTGTATAACAGTATTAACACACAGCCATTAATGTATAAACTGCCTAAGTAAAAATGGCCAAATTGTGCCCAAAGTGTAAATATTTTTTGTGGCCACCATTTTGTTCCAGCACTGCCTTAACTCTCTTGGGCATGAAGTTCACTAGAGCTTCTCAGGTTGCCACCGGAATCCTCTTCCACATCATGGAGCTGGTGGATGTTAGAGACCTTGCACTCCTCCACCTTCTGTTTGAAAATACCCTACAGATTTTTAATAGGGCTTAGGTCTGGAAACATGCTTGACCTTTACCCTCAGTTTTTAGGAAGGCAGTGGTTATCTTGGAGGTGTGTTTGGGGTCATTATCATGTTGGAATACTGCCCTGCAGCCCAGTTTCAGAAAAGATCATGCTCTGCTTCAGTATGTCACAGTACATGTTGCCATTCATGGTTCACTTAATTAACTGTAACTCTCCTTAGCCGGCAGCACTCATACAACCCCAAACCATGACATTGCCACCACCAACATAAACAGTGTTTTTTGTTTTTATCTTTGTCTTTTATACACGATGATTCAAATATTAAATTGGCAAATACCCTGGTTTGGAAAAGCTAAAATCCTTTTCAATTCAAATGTACAGCTGTTTTTATAATTTTGTTGCTTAATATGTTTTTTTTTAAAGTTCCACCCTTTACATTGAAAGAGTCATGTCAGATGAACTCTTACTGACTGATTTTGAACTACATTAAGTGATTTTGCCCAGTTATATATTGTCGGTTATGAGATTTTTTTACTTTTACTTGATTTTGATATTGTATCAGAGACATCACATTTCTATTGGTCTCATCCTGATGGCTATGCCATTCAATTAGCAAGTCTAGTCTAGTCTTAATGTAAACATAATGAGCAGTGTCCACTGAAATTACATTTGCCTTTTCCAGTGCAGCACCGGCACACGGTTCGTATCACAGCCAAGGGGTAACAGAATACTGCTGGCGTATTGGAACGCGAATGTATTATACGTATTGGAATACAACAAATAATTTAGGATCATCCCTTCTCAATCCTTTTAAGGCTACACAAGAGTGTATAAAAGACCCCGTCCCTGTCTAATACCCTTCATGGAAGAGATGTGTTGGAGCCGGAGCAGTGATATAGCACCTGACCGCTCTGCTGTCTAGACTGACCCTATAAAAGCATAGCCCAGATCAGCAATCCTCTTCCAACATGTTTATGACCAGCAGACTCTGATCAGAGATTAACACTTTTAGGTCAAGCATTTAAATGTAACCTGTGACCCCCAAACTCATAAAGTCAGAGATTTTTTTAGGAGAAAGGTCTATCCTAGGAATGCAGTTCTGTGGAGTGATACGTGACAACATAACACTCTAGTCTAGTAGTGTATTTCCCACAGTATAGCTCAGTTACTGACAGAAGTTAAGCATGGAACCCTGAACACCTTCCAGGGAACAAGAGAAACAATTTTGACTTGCTTTGTAAAGACACTCTTAACATACCAATTCAGCAAAGACTACATCACACAACTGGACACTCAGGAAAGAAACTGGCATCTTACCAGTTTAATAATAATGGTTTGTTTTAAATAAATATTTGTATATCAAACTCATCAATGCACTTAAGAAGAAGCACAGCTGTACCGTTTTTAAAACAAACATAATTATGACAAATTGCTAAACAAAACTATTTATGTATTAACTGATAAAGATCCTCAGACAAGGGCTAAACATGTCATTTTAAAGCACACTTCTTATTCTCTAACAGGTAATTGTGCCTTTTTAAACTTTTTGCTTGTTCACTAGGCTGACAAATGCAGTCAATAGACCTTTGTTTTGTTTTATTTCCTTCTGTTCCTTATTCTTTCATGTACAATAGGCTACAGTGTGGGAAACTGGTGAGTCAAGGGTTGATCCATGTTTCTGTCTGTATATGATCCTTGTATTCTGGAAAACTGGGCTATTAATTAATATTCGATACCACATAATACCATATGATGTCAGTCTGATGTACACTTCACAGTCTGTTCAGTGTTTCTCATTAGCATAACTGCATGTTACTGCTGTTGAAGAAAACAGACCAGTAGCCTGGTATTAAAGTAATAAAATTCACTTTTCTCCACTGCAACCTTGTTCAGTCCATTGTAACTCTTGTTCTTGTTCTGGTACATTGTTAATATCCAGTTAACATTATAAGGTGTAATAACAGTTATGCTTGAACATTGCATACGTTATTTTTTATGTTCACAGTTGGTTGCCCTTATCCTGGCACCTGGTGGAACGACTGATAATATAGTGTTTTGGCACATTGAAATATTATTTTATTATATTCTGTTTAATATATGTATATATATATTAAACAGAATATATAATACAAATTAATAAAATAATAATTCAATGTGCCAAAACACTATATTGAAGACTATTTGAAGTCCTTGGTTGAATTTCAACAGCCACAGGATTATTTCTTTTGTTTTTGAATTTTAAATAAACAAAGGTAAACTGGCTGATGCGTTGTTGTGGTGGCCTGTACATTGTTTGGAATGAACTAAACCAATGATTTAAGGGTTCTGTGTGTAGTAGCTTGTACTTTAGCAACAGCTCTAAATAGTTCAGCTACCCAGAGCACCTGCTATAAAATATTTCTGGCACAGCCACTGCTATTGAGCCTTGGTTTTCAGATTAACGCTCCACAAATACTTTTTTCCTACAAGTGGTAGTGCTGTCCTGAGAGACAGTTTGCGCAAATGCATGTACACACCCGCATAGCATAGCCTCAAAGAGTTTGACCATAGTCCATTCTAAAGATCTGTTCCTTACCGTAGACTTCCACTGTGCAGGAAGTGGTGGCATCTCCAGCATCACATACATACCCGCCCGAATCTTCAGGCTCACATTTTATAATCTGCAGGAAGCACTTTCTTCCCATGGAGTAAATGCGATGGTTCTTTCCTGGTTTAAGTTGTACCCCATTCTAGATCACAGGAAAATGGTGTTACTGATGCCCCTCAAGCCTACGCAATATTATTTTTCAACTGGTACATGTGAAACATGACTATTCTTTTTTGAGCCACATACATGCATATTAATGTATATACAACTCTTAAATTATTGGCACTATTCGCTAACAAAAATATATCTCATCTATATCTGACTATTAGCAACCAAACAGTCCTAAGGTATCAATAAGCCTCTGAGGATTGTCAAGTTTTTTTCTGTTTTTCTGCTTTTGGTGGTATCTTCCACACATTTATTAGCATTTCCATACATTTAGCAGTATCGCTTGCCACTGCCGTCCTAAGTTTGCTCAATTATAGTTTGGGGTCAATACATTTGTAAAAGCTGCTTTGAGACAGTACTTTGTTGTGAAAAGGGTAAAATACACAACTCACAAAAATTTAAGGATATTTTTAAATTAATATAAAGATAATCCCACAAGAACTGCTGGGCAATCTGATAGTGTGTATGCTCCATCACTGTCAGTGTGTTGTGGAACTCCTGCTCTACTGAACAGTCAATGTGGGGGCACTCTCGTCCAGTTTACCATGCATGTTATTTGCATAATCACACAACTTTCTTTGACTGTGCATTTGCTTTTTGCTTTTCTAGTGATTGTATTTAATTAAATAAAATCAAATGCTGCTTTTTTTAATCGCTTCATATTCATTTTGAAATATCCTCTCATTTTCGTGAGCAATGTAAATCAAATAAACTTGACTTCCACACAAAATTGAAATGAATTGTGTTATTGTGTTATGTACCATGGTTTTGTTAAGAACAACAACAATAAATAATAAAAAATATATATATTTCTATATATTAGAAA
>JAVSBV010000121.1:1345886-1356187 GCA_033117975.1 Parotocinclus spilosoma
TGAAGTATTTCGGCAGGATAGTGGAGTAGTTTGCCATTGCTTTCTCCACCCCTCCCCATTTATCCGGGCTTGGGACCAGCGTACAGCTGTTTCCAGTTACACGGCTGGGGTATTTTGCATACGCAAGTCAATGACAATTTGGAGACGCCAACTAACCTAGCATGCAGACACGGGGAGAACATGCAGACTTAACACAGAAAGGACCTAGGCCGCTTCACCCTGGGATTGAACCCGGGACCTTCTTGTTGTGAGGCAGCGGATTTACCCAACGTGCCACTGTGCCGCCCCTGACTATGTAGATTAGTTTTTAAAACACTGTGTAAAATATAGAAGCAATGGAATTTTGTCACTTAAGTAATAAGAAAGTTGGCAGAATCACCTTTGACCTCCACTTGAAACTCGATGATGTCGTCCTTTGTTGTGCACCTGTACACACCAGAGTCTGACAGGGCCGCTGTCTGAATAATTAATTTTCTTACGCAGCCCTCTGATTGGCGGTCCGCTCCAGATTGTAGAGATATTTGATTCCCGTCCTTAAACCAAAGGACCTGCTCAGACGCCTCTGATATCTGGCACTGCAGAACAAGCTTGCAGCCTGCATGAATGCACTTTCTCTTCTCAAATTCTGGGACAGCCAAGAACCTCACGAGTGGAGCTATGGATATTATTGAAATGTTTATTAGCCAAGGGTAGGAACAGCTGGATAGGTTATAAGTTAGATACGTTGCAGAATATTTCAAAATACAAAGACCATTCATGTTAATTAATGTTTGTGAAACATGTTTCTCATTTTAGGAAAATTAATCACCTTTGATTTTCACATTGAACTGGACAGCAGCATCCTTTGTCTTACAGCTGTATACCCCAGAATGGAAAAACTCAGCCTTCTGGATTACAAGTGCCCTCATAGTGCCGTCAGACTTGAAAGTTAAGTCACTCTGAGGGAGGAGTTTTGCTCCATCTTTGAACCAGAATACCTGGGCATTTGGATCTGAGAGCTCACATTGTAGTGCAACAGGACATCCAGCTTCAATTGATTTGTTTCTCTCTAACTCTGGAAGCTCTGTGAATCTCACAGGTGGTGCTAGGAACATTTTAGCAGAGTTATTAATGATTCCAGTACATGTCAACTTTTTTTTTTCAACGTTTTTTGCTTTGTACATTCATTGACAAAAAATAACCAAATAGAAATGTATCATTGCCGCAGAAGTCTGCATGCAGTTATGTCTCAGGCAGGTATGTAAATGATTAGCCACTGATTAGACATTGGGTCTTGCCACAAGAGAGCATAACAGTGCTTCCCCCACTGCCCTAAACAAATGCTCTCAGACTTTTTTTGGGGTAGTTTACCTCTTGGTGAGAGATTATTGACTGCTAGACATGCCTCTACAAAATCGACTCCAATTGTACTTAGGCAAGATGGTCACTTTGACAAATTGCTTGTCATGTACACATTTCTGAATAGGCTGGACGGCCCAGACACACCAGTAGCATGAGCAGCTAAGAGTTTTATTGTCCATCATGCAGACACAGGTCATGCCCCTCTTTTGGCCAAGACCATTTCCAGGCCCTTAGCAGAAGGAAATTTGTTGTCACAGGCCCATTGCGTCTTGCCATTAACAGCCAGCCACTGTTGGCTTTTCAGCAGTGTTGGGAATGAGAAACATGAACTGCATGGGACCAGCTGGGATATCAACTTCATCAACCTATGCTCAACCATATCTCATGTTTTATCCATGCTAAAGGTGGACCATCAGGGTACTAAAGTCTTCTTTAAATTGCACATTTCCCCCCAATACAGTTATCCTCTCAATCTAATATTGGAATCGCTTACATATATCACCATTACATTCAGACATGTGAAGTTTCGTTCAGTCTCAACAACTGCATGATATTTTTGTCGATGAGTATATTTAATTGCAGGAACCAATCAGAATGTAAATAATGATGTTTCAAAATTCTAATTATAGGCCTAAAATAAATGAAGATACATTTCAACTTACCTTCGACTTCCACATTAAACCTGATGACATCGTCAATAGCGTCGCAGCTATAAACACCTGAATGGGAAAACTCAGCTGACTGGATTACAATTCTCCTCATTGTTCCTTCTGACTGGATATGAAGACCATCAGCTGAATGCAGTTCAATACCATTCTTGTACCAGCGCACTGGGGCTGCAGAATCCGATAGCTCACAGTAGAGCACTATTGGATTGCCAGCTTCAACAAATTTATTCCGATCCATCTCAGAAAGAGGAGTGAATTTAACCAGCGGAGCTGCATATTCAGAGGAATTTAGACAATTGTTAGATAGTGAATATTTCCAGACAACCAGTAATAAAAGACCACTGTAGTTTCTTACCTTGTATATAGAGAGCAGCTGAATCACGAATTCCATAAGCAATAAAGGTGATTTCAGCTCCATTGTCAGCGTCTCTTACACTTCGAATTCGAAGCGATTGGTGTGTACGAGAACGCCTTATTATGAAGCGCTCATCTTCTTGAATTTGGTTTCCATTCCAAAACCAAGTGCCTATGACAGATGCGGATAGCTCTATGGAAAAACAGGCATCCTGGTTCTCTGGTACTAAGGCGTCCTGTAGGGGTGCTTGTATTTTGGCCACTGGAACTGGAAAAGGGGAAATAATGCTTACTTGTAAAAAGATATTCACCAGTTGATCATTTTCATTTTACCATAATGTGTGCTTACCAAGGTGAACTGATCGTGGGAACTCTACATATCCGCTTCTTCCGTACTTGTTGACACTACATATACGGAATCGGTAGTCAGCCTCACATGGAACGCTGTCACCAAGAATCTCCACTGCAGTCGCTGAGTCAGTGGTTAGGCACTGTAGCCACTCCTGAGAACCCATTTCTTGTCTTTCCAGAATGTAACCTGAGGGTGGATTTTTCCGACAGTCTTGTGCTGGAACCCAGGACAGAAGTGCTGCATTTGCTCGCTCTGTATTTATCTGAACCCCCACAGGACAGCTAGGTGGACAGTGCCTAATTGCTGAGGAAAGATAAAGAAAACAAAATGATATATATACATGTAGATAGTGGATTTAAGATAACCATAAGAAATTATTGGTAGTTGAATAGGGATGCTCAAGAAAGAGGGTCTAATAATTAACAAACCTTTGGAACAAGGCTGTTTATAATCTTGGTGAAGACATTAAGCTTTTTAGGCTGGTGGAGCTTTTCAGAATTATAATATATACTGTATAAACTTAATAACTTAATAATGTCAAATATTTTATAACTTCTTCAGGGGTGTTTCTAGACTGTGTCGTTCAGGGGGGCGTAGTTTGCTTATCCCTTTGCTTGCCAAACACTCACACCAGCATTGAACATAAAAAATAAGCGAGTTAAACACTAAATAGATTAACTGATTTAACATCTAAATAAGATGATTAATAATGACCAATTTAACACTTAACTTTCTTTATTAATTGCATTAATTTTGTTCATGCTAATGTAACCACTGCGATTTTCATTTCCTTATAAATATCTTTACATATTAATAACTCAAACTGGGGAAATGTAGTGCCTCAAAAATTTTAAAACTCAGCAATCCAGAATAAAATGGACTATTTACCTCTGTGATTTAATAAGGCACAGCAACATTTTACCGTGGAATGTGCATCCATTTACAACTGAAACAATCTTACAAGAAAAAATCCAAACAATCGTGGGTTTAGAGCCATGCTCAAGGTCACAAAAGTAGCAGCTTGTCAGTGCTAGAACTTATCTAGACCTTCTGGTCAGTAGTCTACATGTGTTTCCTTCCCACAGGTCTAGACAGAAGTGGATTGAAGCATTAAATTGAACACTAGGATTTAGGGAAGTCAAAAATAGTCTATATTATTTAAAACATTGATAATTAATGATTTTAACATTCACCAACATTAGACAAGTTTTATCTAAACTTTCGTCTCAATGTTAATAGTCTCTTTGTCCACAGATTATTTTTGCCCTTCAGTAATATGAATTTGGACAAATAATCTGCACTTGCTATATGGCTGTCAGAATTGACCTCAAATTATAGATGAATCCCAATTTGTGGGCTGCATCCTTTGATCTATATGGTCTACTAAAGCATATACTTTGACGGCTGCATAATTTTTTTTGTTTTTTGTTGCATCGACAAGCAATGAAACTCAGGGTATGTCGACTTCCAAAATGTCCACCCATTGTATCCATGGAACAGAAGGTGCATTTTTTTCCCACATATGAAGCAACCTTTGAAATGGGACAGCCTAGTCGCACCACTATGGACACAACCTCTGATTTGGGACACAGCTTTGGTGTGCCATTAAATAGTGGCTATAGTGGCTCTTAGCATATCAGCTTACATGTGCGTTATGAAGTTTGCATGTGTTTTAAGAACCAAGTGTTTGGAAAATCAGGTAAATTCTATAAAAGACATTCAGATATGATTGAGCTGTTTGAGATGATGCACACTAACCTTTCACCCTTAGCTGAGATGATGTCTTTGATCTACCGACATAGAAGATGACCATGCCAGAGTCTTGGGGTGTGGTATTAACAAAGACCAAGATGTGAGTTCTGCCAAAAGATTTGATGATGGTCTGATGCGTCTCCCTCAGCTCTATTCCATCTTTGTACCAGTGAATGTCCATTTCCTCCTCCTCGACTTCAACACAGAACGCTGCATTTTCTCCTTCCAGAACATCCACTTTTCTGGGTAGCTTTCTCACAATAGTACCTGTGAAGATGGTACATATGGAATTCTAAGTTACTAATCAGTCCATTCATTTTTGTGGATTCATTTTTTGTGGATTTTCTTGTGGAATCCTTTCTGTGGAAGGTTTTAACCCTAGTTCAAAATCCCCTGAATCCTCACTATATAGATATTTACCTTTGACAGTTACCTCAGCAATGCTCCTTCCTCCATCTGGCATCTCACAGAGATAGATCCCGTCGTCATCGACCCCCATGTCACGTATTGTGAGGCGACGCTTTGTCCCCCACTCCTCCATCCCATATTTGGCCCCTGGCTGTAGCCTTCGGTCTTCTAAATACCATGTTATAGGCACAGAATCCTCTGGCACCTCACATTCAAGAATGGCCAGGTCCTGTTCCCAGACTTCAAGGTCATTAAGTGGTTGCTTAAATTTTACAGGTGGCTCTGATTTTGTGAAAAAGAGATGTTTTGTGAAATATTTTCATTCGGAAAATACACATACGTGTTCTGTAACAAATGGTGTTAATTACCCTGATGTTTTTTGAGCACTTAACATTTCTGGTTCATTTCGACTGTAGTTTATAAATATCAAGTAAACGCCATGGTGACATACTGTACATGGTAAAGCGATGAAAAGAGATAAGCAGCAGCGTTTAACCGTGCTATGAAAAGACTATTACTGCATTGCTGGATAAAACAGGAAATAAGCTGTAACTGATAGCATGAGACAGCGTTAGACAGTTGTAAATGAAAGATACTAAACCACTTATAGTATCCATTATGTATTTTGTTGACCTTGTCCTTATAGTCCCATCATCTACATTAGTGCGGTGGAATGTTCCAGATAGGATATCAGCCTTAATCACCTCTAAATTGGGAATTAATTTGTGCTCTTGTTTTCCCTAAAATGCTATATCCTTTTATGTACTTGGAATGTAACAGATATTTTTATAGCGTTGTTTGGCTTTAAATCCATGAAGGCATTTTGCTCTTACTGTTTCGTTGAGCATGTGTGAAATGTGATCCTGCTGCAAGATATTGACGCCATGCTCCTCACCCCTCCCCTGCTTACCAGAGCTAGTAACTGTTCAGTCTTTGGACTGGATGAAATCTTGCTTTATTTTAATATGTATGACCTGGTTCTAACAGTAAAGCCAGTATATGGTACCGGTACTGGTCATATTGTTGTGCGGTACCAGTCAATAATATGATCTTCTTTTGAGACATTTTTCTTCAGATGACCCAAAGCACTATATATCAACCTGGTGTTTATATGCATTTAACCCAGCTGTAATTTGTGATACTGTTAACTGGTGATTTTCAATTAGGCTAATGACAAGGGGTGTAACAATGCACTCTGCTCACGATTTGATTCGATTCATGATACTAACTTAACAAACCGATTTTCTCACAATGAACCATTTTACTTTTAATAAGACATACTTTTTTTTAGTGTAGACAATGCAAACATTGGATTTTTTTATTGTACGAGTTTTTAAACAAATAAAAAAACTGCAATTAAAAGAAGTGACCAGAAACAAGTGGTTTAAAATTGCAAACATATTGTTCTATTGTGGCTTCTTCACCATATCTAAAGTAACTGAGTGAAATTTTTTATTTTATTTTTGAAGAATGACAATACAAAATGTGTACTTGTCTTGTATAAAACATTTAGCAGATCTTTAGTCTCTGCAATTAAAAGAAATGATCACACAGTCTTATTGAGAATATCACTGAGATACAGTGCATCCGGAAAGTATTACAGCGCTTCACTTTTTCCACATTTTGTTACGTTACAGCCTTATTCCAAACTGTAGAAAATGTATCTCTTTCCTCAAAATTCTACACAAAATACACAAAAGTTTTTTTGAGAGTTCTAAAAATGTATTAAAAATAAAAAACGTACGTTTTTCAGTTAAAAAGTAATGCAACAAAATGTGGAAAAAGTAAAGCGCTGTGAATACTTTCCGGATGCACTATATCTGTACGTCTGGGAGTAAGATTGCACACTCCTTGGTTAAAACATTATATACGTTGCGTAATAAACAAGAACGCAATAATGCAACTCAATGAAGCATTGTCCCATTTTTCCCATTTTCCCATTTTTGCATCGTATCACAATGCTCAACTACACCTCTACGAATGACTGTAATATGATTGTTATTTACAGCAGAGTTAGCAGATGTTCTTCCTTTCCTGGTGATGCTTTCATAAGAGCCACTTTCTTTGCAGCATTTGATCATTTTGGCCACTGCGCTTTGACCATTTTCCTAAATGACTGGCCATTACTTCCTAAAATTACTATGGACTGGCATTAGTCTTCGCTTAGTTACATAGTCTTTGCTATCGTGTACATATTATTGCTTAATAAAAATAAAGATTTATTTTAGGTGCTTTGTGTCCCATCTTAGATGTTGAGACTGAAAGAGAAGGGTTTGTATAGTACGTGGGAACCGGCAATCACTCTTTCAGTAAAAAATCCCTTTGTTTTGGATTAACATTTTGCATGGATGGACTTGACTACTTACATTTCTGTAAGGAACAGACTTGTGTTATTTTAACATCAGCCTGGAAAAAGGAAAAGTCTATGTACAAAAGAGAAACGTACAGTTCAATGGTTGTGTCTAAACTTTTGACTGAAACTGTACACAATTGATCGTTATGGATTAAGGTTTCAATCTTCAAACCCCAGATTACACCGACACGTGGCAGCATGTTCTTTTTTACAGCTCATGTTTAATATGTGTAAAGAGTTCCTACCTTTAACAGAAAGATGCACTGCACTTAGGGTTTGTCCTGCAGTGTTGGATGCAGCACAAACATAAAGTCCATTGTCCTGCTGTTTGCAGTAAAGAACTTTAAGTGTAAAATATCCCTCCCGATCTTCGTACAGCAAATACCGCCTTCCTGATAAAATGATTCTACCATCTTTCCTCCATATGATCTCTGGTTTGGGTTTGCCTGTCACGTAGCAGCGAAATTTTGCATGTTTTCCCTCTGTCACTGCAAACATTTTCACTTTGGCTGAGCTCGGCACAGGGTCGTCTTTTAACCGTGTCACAACCTGTCGGCTGCTTCTCTGCTTTCCCTGATGTGCTTTCCAATGACTGTTAGTATAACCGTTGCGATTTCCTTCGTCCTCATGTCCAGGACCTGCATCCACCAACAGTACAGCTCCAGCTAGGCTTTCCCCAAACTCGTTCCTAGCTTTGCATGTGTATACTCCTCCGTCAGGTGCCCGGGTTTTGAAAATCTTTAGTTGAAACCATCCTCCATCTTGATAACCCACACTGAAATGTGTGCTCTCGAAGATCTCATTCAGCTTCTTTCCGTCCTTCTCCCATACCACCTCTGGCCGAGGTTTCCCCCATAACTTACAAGAGAAGACAGCATCTTCTCCTCGGCCTACTCGCGTTGACAACGGTTTGATGAGGAACCGGGGCTTGTTTTCCTCTCTCAGCTCTATTTCTTGAGCCTCACCCTCTACTTTTAATGTGGCTGCAGCGTACGTCTCCCCTATGCAGTTTTTAGCTTTGCATATGTACTGTCCGCTGTCTTCTACTGTCACTACTGTGATGATGAGATTGTAGACGTTTCCATCCTCAAACACACGATATCTGCCCCCTGGGTGGATTTGCTCGTTGTTTCTCTCCCATATCACAGCTGGTCTGGGATCCCCACCAATCTGACATTTTAGAACAGCATCTGTCCCACTCTGCACTACCACAGGACGAGGGTAGGCCAGGAAGCGGGGTGCTCCACCAAAAACATCCATCTTGCCAGCCTCACCTCAATTCAACAGGCATTCAGTCTCTGTATCCTGAGCTTCTGTTGATGGTAGGTCTAAATCAAAACAAAGAGATCTTTTATTTATCAGTTTCACTGTTATTTTAGTCAAGATGTTTATTTTTGGGTGCTTTGAGATAATATAATATTTCTGTAGGTGCCCAGGTGTGGATGCCTTCAGGCTGAGTTGGGTGTTACACAGGAATGGTTGGACTATCTATGAGGGAGAGAAGTTTGGAAGGCTTGATCATGCCCCATCATTGCAACAACGACCACTGCCCAACCCTATGATGGACTGGTGTCCCATTCAGGGTAAATGCATACCTGCAATCTGGAATCAGCGCCACCCTGACAAGGATAAATTGATTTAAATTGTGAATAAATACACAGAATTGTTGTAAAAAGGGAACTTTAGCTTGACTACTGTTAATATCATAAAGTAAATTTTTTCTAACATTTTGTAAAAGCATTTTTAAAAAAGCTTAAATAAAACTTGTTCTCTGTTACCAGCAATAATAACTGATGAGAAATCTTTCTTAATGTGTTGTTTAATATGTTTTTTTAAGAAATGATCATTGTTAGTAATTAGACAACAATAGTTGCTGTGTAGTGTATTTGATAGTTTTTTTTTTATAGTTTTAAGACACAAGCACTAATGAGAATTACCTTTAAAGGAGAACTGCTTGACATGCTTTTGTCAAAATTAAGCACTTTGTAAATGGAATTACCAGAGTTATTAGAGTTCTGCGTGATAATTGTTCTTGTTCTTTTTTCTTTCTTTCATTGGAGTGTGTGTGTGTGTGTGTGTGTTGTATGAGATTGCATTTTGCGTTGGTATTTACTCCCAGAACTTTCGAACACACATGCTCTGTAGTCACAACACTTTGGTGGGACAGCTGGTGCTGTAATTCAATGGGAAAGTGCTTTATATAGTCAACCCTAAATAAAGACGTGTGAGAGGGCATGTGTCAGGTAACATAAAGCACAGCCTATACGCACTCTTGCACATACAAAAACACACACACGCATGCAGTCCAGCACACAGATGCAGCACACACACGGAGAGAGCGATGAAGTCAAAATATGCTTTGCCTTCATCCCACTCCTCTTGGCAAACTCGTTCAAGAATCCGGCCCTTAAATGTCATTGTCAAAATTAGTTACATTTGTCATTTGCATAAGAAACGCATGCACAAACGGACCCAACGTTATTTATTCTAAAATATTATTTTTTTATCATGTTTTTATTTTAAGCAAATTAGTCTTTTCACTATTTAATATCCTCATCAGGTTTTTTTATAAGTGGCTTCCCATAACATCATGTCTATATATACAGGGGGTTCAGAAACGATGTAAAAATGTACTAATGTTTTATTTCTTTAATTTAAAAAAACTGTAGATTTGAAAGAATATTACGTATCAGCACTGATCTTAAATATTTTGCACATACTGAATGTAGGCTGTGTTGGCCCATGTATAATGTTATCCATTATTATTATTATTATTATTATTATTTATTTTTTTATTATTATTATAATAAATTGTATTATTATTATTATTATTTATTATAATAATAATAATAATTATTATTATTAATAATAATAATTATTATTATTATTAATAATAATAATAATAATAATAATAATAATAAAAATAATAATAATGATGATGATAATAATAATAATAATAATAATAATAATAATAATAATAATAATAATAATAACAACAACAGCAACAACAACAAGAAGAAGAATTAATTAATATATTATAATAATATCTGCTTTTCTACCATCACTGGTTACT
>JAVSBV010000121.1:1406777-1419936 GCA_033117975.1 Parotocinclus spilosoma
ACACAATGTATAGGTACTCAGCATGCGAAGCATAATACTTTAAAAAACAAGTTCTTACTAAATTCCAGTCAACGTTTTAAGAACTTATCCAGTGTGATCTGATCAGTGATCTGACACGCTTTTGCTGTGGCTAAGTGGCGACTTGTGCCTTTTTTTGTATTAAATGTTAGGCAAAGACCTGTAGGTGGCAGTAGAGGGCTGGGGAGAAACTCTGGAGTATTCGGGTAGTGATGCCAGAGAGAGTTTCTTCACAGATATTACATACTGTACACATTCTTTGGTCCGATTAAGCGGAATTTAGGTCTAAATAAGCGAATAACATTACACGTATTTAATAGGATTTGTTTCAGTACTTTAGGATTTGGTCCAAATAAGCGGCTTGTCCCATTAACCGGTGGTCCAATTAACCGGAATCGACTGTATATGCATGGCAAAACACTTAACTAACATTATTAGGAATTATTAGGAATTATTAGGAATTACTTACCCCTTTATTTTCTGAGGTTTGATGAGAAGTTCTTTAAAGTGAATATTTTGGGTTGGGTGGATTTATGACATTTGAGACGCAACAAATAGATCTAAAAATCCTTCATTCAAATGTGGGCATGGCTGGTCATCAGTGTGACGACTGATCTGGAGCCTAAAGAAAAAGACTGCCCTGAAACCTGTATATAGGCTTGTTCCCTAAAAGGATGTGAAGCTGGTAACTTGTTTTTCAGCTTGGTCTCAACTGTTTCTGATGCAGGGGGGCAACAGGGGGCAACTGAAGGAGCTTGTCAATTTATCAGGGTAAAATATATATAGTCTTTAAAAATATAGTGAAATAATTTTGAAATTGATTTAAAAAAAATGAATACAGAAGAACAGATATAAGCCGTTTAAAGACTGTATTGCATTTGCTGTCCCAGTTGGATGCTGACCGGGCATTATTATAGTCAAATCTTTTTATGCTGCTGTAATGTAAATATAATTCTGTTTGGCAGAAGTCAAATGCATCGATTACCAATATTAAGAACAGCAAGGAAGATCTGCCAGATGAAACAGACTCAGTGACTGTATGTGAACCAGTTAATATAGTTGTAGGTTGGAGAGAACATACAGGTAGTGGAGGAACAAAGGAGTACCACTAACAATGTACTTACTAACTCCATTTACATCTTGCTACAAAATAAGTAAAGTCATGCACACCTATATGAGTAAATTACACAAAACGTTTCTAAACACATCAACCAACTAGTCCAAACGCAAGTCTAATGAGCAAGAGAGCACGTTAATCGGGGTTGCCAGATCCCACAAAAGAAAAAAAAGTCAAAAACTAAAAAAACAAAAACAACTTGATCAGTTTATGTGTGCTTGCCTTAATGTGTGTTTGTAAAGTTTGAACAAAACCATTGTGCAGGAATGTTAGAGACAGTCAGGATCAGAGACCACAAATAAGCAGCTACTCTTCAGAAACAAGTCCCCAAAACCTGCTACCCACAATTTGACTTTGGAGAATAATAAGCCTAAAGTCACCTAGAATAAATGAACCTGTCAGCAGTGGCATGAATGATGGACTTCTTCTCTTAAAATCCTGCCTCTGCTCATAGATTTAAAGTGTTGATTGGCCATTGAGGTGACCAAAAGACAAATTCTTATTACCTACGATAATGTATTATAATTAAAAGACCTTGGTCCTATAAACGAACATCGCTTGGATGTCTTACATTGGTACTATATATCACAGAAAATTAGAAGGGTTCAAACCCCTTCTCTGCCAAGCTGCTGGCTCTAATGTAAGAGCATATCCCTTCTATTTTGACGGTATAATCTCTGCAAGCCTGTAAATGTAGAAACCCAATAAGCATACATGCAAATATCAGTAGCATATGGACCAAAATGTAATAATAAATATTTAGACATCTAAATGGCACACCACGACTGTTATCAAAATGAAATAGCTTTAATGTCATGTCATGTCATCAGAGATTGTAGTGCCACTAGTAAACTTCACCAACCCTAAAACCATCTAATCAAAACCTTTTATCAGTGTTAAAGTGGTGTGAGGCAGCACTGCTGGACCAGGTCTGTGTTTGTTATATTATATTGCCTCTCATCTGATACTGTACCTCAAAATAGCATGCATTGAAAGCACATCTGACACACTGTGTGTATATTTAGCATGTTTGTCAAATACATTGCTAATCCAAAAAGAATTAGGATTACAAGACAAAACTGTTGGTTAAAGGTACCATCATGGCACCCCTGGCATTATAAAATAGATTGGGTGAAATCATGTTACGGATTGTTTCCTGGCTTCCTCCTCTCAGTACTGCCCCAGTCTCCACTGTACATGCTAGAATAGAATTATCTTCCTATGTCCACAGTTGATATTATTGGTCATACTGTCCATGTTAAATATAGTATTATGAGGTAGATGCTGAAATTGGATCATGTACGATAAATATACTATTTTAATCAAAGTTCATTCCCTGAAATGATGCTGCTGATAAATATTCATAGGATATGTGAGCAAACTTCCCACAGCTTGGATCTGAACTTTGTGAGTAGTAGCGAAACACTTTAACCACTGAGCCTGCTCCACTACTGGGAGTGATTTAAGGTCATCGGATACACAGCTTGTCATTTTGCATTCCTTACCCTGGTTAGATTTTACCACGAGAGTTGGCAGTATGTAAACAGAAAAATCATTTCTGCCATGTTTCTCTCTTTCATGGACATGCCATCTGGTTAACAGAATACGACCGTCCATAGGAAAAGAAAATCACAAAAGAGATCTCCTCAGTATCTCAGCAAAACAAAATGAGATGTTCACTTTAAATAAGTGTTTGTTTAACTTCAACAATTTATTTTTATTACTTTTATTTAGTTGCAAATCATCAGACTTCCAATTCCATCCGGTTACCTGTGATGAACAGCAAAGGTTTTGAAATTTCTGTGTTGATAACTTTTGAAGCTCAAAACATATTGCAAATATGATTGCGGCAATCGATTTCGGAAACAATTATGCTCTTCTTTGATATGCTACCTGACTGCCTTCCCACTAAATAAACTTGCCTGTAATCCAATATTGTGGCTTTCAAGATGGTGGCCATGTTCCGCTCATAGCCTAAAAGATAGGCCCCCCCACCCATTATTTACTGGGGTATTCAGATATACCATATTCCCTTTTGTTCCTAAAATTTATATATATATATATATATATATATATATAATGTTATTTGTATTACACAATACATTGGCCATTGGAACCCATTCACCCCTAAATATCAGCATTGGCCTTGGCAATTTACAAATCCATTGTAGTCAAACGTTAGACATAATTTGTATTAGCATTATATAAAATGATGTGTGCTTGCTTTGGCTTTCAATCTGGACAGTGCCTTCTTGCTAGGCCTGGCATCAAACAGACACGTAAGTGGCTATGTCTGAAGGTGGATAAGAAGCATCCTGTGCTGCAACAGCAACCCCTTCCGAGTTCTCAGTGGCAAATTAAGTCCAGGGTACATGCTTGCCTGGACCTTGTGAATTTTAGGCCAGGCTTCTGACCCCTAAGGCCTTATACACAGTGTTGCTTGGAGAGGCTGGCTGTTGTGGAGGTCAGTCATGAGGTCCCCCCTCAGTTCCTGTGACCCCAGATCACTGATCACAACATAATAAAGACATGGTGCTGTGACCAAATTGGAGTCTAAATGGTGCCTTCCTGCCAGGTTGGGAGTCATATAAGGACATAATTGCCTTTGTCTAAGGGAGGAGAGGCCAGTCGTCCCTCAGCACTGCAGCAATGACCCCTGCAGTCCCTGTTATTGACTGGCATTTCATCCACCCATCCAGTGAATGCTTCAAATGATCTAAAAAGCCTAGACTAAAATGTTTTTGCTAAGAATTCTGCATCATGTCCAGAGGGAGCAACCCAGAGTAAGTCTTAGTTACTGAATGCACTCTAAGACGAATGAAATGAATTAAAGGGCATTGGGATGTAGAGAAGGAAGTACCGTAGCATTAAGGAGAAAGAGTGACTATGAGAGCACATCATCTCTAGTCACCCAGTTTAAGGTTGATGGATGAAGAGACTAATGAAGTCATTCTCTTTTACAACTCTTTTCTAGTCTCTGTTTGCTGCTGGAGTCTGGATGGGTCTTTGATGGGTGGGGGTGAGGGGCTAGAACCCTAAGAAACACTCCATTCTGTCTGAAGATGAAGCCGGGTCTCTAGAGGATGTTGCAAATGTTGAGAGTAGAGCGAGGCATGCAACATGAGGGCAGAGAAATAGGGGCAATGGTGATGAGGAAAATGCAAACTTAAAGTGACATTAGGACAAAGCTGTTTAGAGGACCGCCCTGATCTGTAAAGGTAAAAGGCAGAGGCAGGGAGTCGAATTGTTGAATGAAGGTAAGAATGAAGAGATGAGTGCGAAAGAAAGCAAGGCAGAGAAAGAGAGGTTTGAGGAGGGGCTAAGGGGGATTTTGGGGAGGGGAGGGATAAATAAAGGGCCGTGCAGCCACCTCCCCCTTACTCCTGTGGAGCTGAGTTGCATGACCCCAAAAAGCTTTGTGAGTTTCACTGAAGGGAGTAAGAGAGTAAGAGAAACTGAGTAAGGGAGGGAGGAAAAGAGGAAGGCTCTCAGATTGAATAAGAAAGTGAGACTCTGAGGGATGAAAGAAGAGACGGAGGTTGAGAGCAGCACATGAACTGAGCTCTCCAAGGCGTGTCATGGATTTGTGGTTCCCAACTGCAGCAGTGTGTGGACTAGTCTGGAATTCTGCACTTGGTCCGGTGGAATAATCTGGACATCTTGTCTAGTCCAGTGGGATGATCTGGATATTTGGACTGGTCCGGTGGAATAATCTAGGAATCGAAACAGTCTAGAAGTTTGTGCTGTTCCAGTGGAACTGTCTGGACCTGCTCCTTATTGACGTGGTTTGATGATGCCTTCTGTGTCCCTCAGCATGCCACCCGCAATGCCTGGCCGTTCTCGCACATGGGTCTGCCTGTCCTGCATGTTCTGGGTAAGCCAGATGATGTTAGTAGGGGGTTGTAGAGACAGAGTTTTGTGGTCCAGTTTAGTTGATGATCTCACTGTAATGCTGTTTATCTATTTAGCACCAGTTTGAAATAATTGGAAATTTGAGAACATGGTGTGATTTTATGTGCTTTTTTATGGTACGAGTGAAGCTTAAAGGGTACAAGCAATGTTTGCAATGGCTGATTTTTGACTTTTGAGATATAATGAGCCTAGAATTACCAATCATGAGATCACCGGTACAATACATGTTGTGGTTTTTGGACTTAATAAGCATGTTTATAGGCCACATTAAAGACTAGGACTCAATGAGGCAACAGTATGGCTTAATGGTGCTCTCTGGTCAGTCATTGCTCATTATGCCTGGGTTCATGCTAAAAACTATTTTTATTCTGCTCTCTATGTGAACTTCTGTCAAACTGGAAGTCTCTCCTCTTTTTGTCTGTTTTTCTCACTCTGTCGTTGGTCAGTGGCCTGATCTCTCCTGACCTCTACTCTTTTAATTAGCGTTCTCCTTCAGAGAGCACACTTCAGAAGAACCTCAAATCGCATCTGAAGCTCAGTACCCAGTGACTGATAGACTGGATAAAAAAGCTGGGTGGTTTCAGCCTTACTTTGGGACTGCGATCAAGGGCCTGCTGCCTCCAACACTTCTGGAATCCTACGTAACAGGATGGAAGAGGGTTGAGAGGAACTGTGCCCACAACTCCAGATATAATCACACAGAAATAAGGAAGGTGTGGGAACTCTAAATGAAACAGATGATTCATATGCTTTCATGGTCCAGGAAATATATGAAGAACAGATCTTTTTATTGCGGTCTAATTATTATTACGGAAAGGTGACATTTGGAAGCAGAGGACTATTACCTGAGAAGGACAGGAATAGTAAGATAATGAAATATGTAGAAAGGTAATAGGGAATATGGTGTATATATAGAGTAGATAAATCTGAGATTATTTATCCATAAAATATGATGAATTATAAATGAGCCACCTGAGCCCACTGGGCGAGAAAGTCAGGAAAGCAGGGGGAGCTGAAAAAAATCTGTAGGTGGGGGCTTTGCACATAAAATGGTTATCTAGATCAAAAAGTGACAGACTAAGCCAGGATGTGTCGATTACTGGACATTTGCAGTATTGGCCTTGCACAAAGACCTCTGAGACAACAAGCCACTTGCTTTTTGTCACTAACCCAAATTAATATTGAACCTTAGTTAAAAGAAACAAAGGACTTTAATGGATGATCAATGTCCATTAGCAGTGTTGAATCAATACTCAGCACACATGCAGACCCAGGTCAGTTTAGCACTGCTTACTTAGAGATGCGGTCCGCATCTAGGACTGACAAGCCAAGGCTGTGTGGAAGGTTGCATTTCAACTTGTGGAGTGATTGGCTTGTAGAAGATGTTTAAACTGTTAAACCTTGAATGATTTAATTGTTTAAAAATTCATGAACGGTGTAATGTGCAGACATAAGCCATATATAACTGAAAATGGAGAAACTCTGTTGTTCCCTGAGGCATCGTCAAATTACCCACATTAAATAAAAAGAAATGGGTGTTTGTGTGGTGCAACATTCAATTTCGCCAGCCCCAAACCTATGGAGACCCATAAACGAGTATTGGTATAAGGGTTGTGCATGTAGGGGGGCATGCGTTAGCATGGACACACCCAGGATTACGCCAAGTGAGAACTAAATAATAGAGCTGAAAAAGAGGTCACTTGTTTGACACCATTAACGTTTTGGTACTTTTTGTTACAGACACTGTTTGCCATTCCTAAGAGTGGAAATATGAACATTTTAATTTAAAAAAATAATTAATAATTAATCTATGTGCTAATATTGAATAAAGAATAATTTGGCATATACCGGTAAGTAAAACGAGGGCAGATACTTTATAGGGCTTACATAGTTTTGTTGGTTATAGCAAATACTGCTTAGAAATGAATGCAGGTCAAAATATTTTTAAAATAAATTAATAAAATGGTTAATAGGACTAGCTGACTATCGCTCACTAATAAAGTAGGCTGTAGAATGCTACATGTCCAAGGGATGGCGTTGGCAAACTTTGTAAAACACTGAGTTACATTCACAGGTGCCACTTGAAACGTTACTGAAGCCTTTATGTCCAGCAGCAACGCCAACTTCAACGCCTCTTGGATCCTTTCCAGTCTTTCTTTGAGGAAAACTGTTTTTGAATATTTCAATAATATTCACATGCATTTGTTGACAAACTGGAGATCCGTCTTCCCACCTTTCCTCCATGGATACTACTTTTGTACCGAATTAATATATTACATTATAATCACATTGACATTACCTGTTTGAAATCACATCATTATTTCCACTACGTTTTTGGAACATGTTGCAGCCCTGAAATGCAAGAATGGATGTTTATTAACACGTTAAATGAAGTTGACAAAAAAAAAGAAATAACTTGGTTTAAAAGTGTCTGAGATTAAATATAATATTAAATATAAATTTTTTTGTGCATCTTCCATACCGTCCCAACTAAAAGATGTATCGCATCATAAGAAATGTCAGCCATGCCAAGGACTTTAAATCATTGACATCAGTAGTTTTCGTATGGCTTCATTTTAGTTAAGTCATCTTTAGAAAGATATTGCTACCATTACTTAGTATCGTGTAAGTCGCATAACACTCCCCTTCCATAGTTCATAGAATGTGTATGAAAGTGTTTCCTTTGATTGTTCCTTCTAAGAAAAACAATGTATGATCGACTCTTTAAATGCTAATTCCTGAGTGTAGCATCTGGATAGCATAGCTTGCAAAGCCACCTTAGCCAAAACTCTGCAGGTTATAAATATTAAGTGTGTAAGACGTTTGCATTAGTTTGTAGTGTGAAAAATGAAACTCTGAGTGGCAGTCCAATGATCTTTACCACAGCCCTGTCTACATGAAATGCTGTAGCTATGTGATTTACAGGGGCCATGGGATTTACGATGCTTGTCCTGCTTTTGCCACCACTGCATGCTTGATTAAGCACTTCAGCTTTCCTGCTCACCACTAACTCTGGAGCCTCAATCTGAAATGTTTAAGATCCCATTCCTAATTAGCAGCTCTTCTACACAGGTTATCTTCTTGTCTTGTCAGTTCCTCTCAAACTGGCCCAGTTCCTGTATAAGAACAGAACATGTACACTAATCAAATCAAGGGATATTTCATTAGGGAATATTACATTTTGAAATCCCCTATCCTCTCATTTTGGTGAGCAGTATACAATGAGTTTGGCATCACACTGTATGTATCTCTCCTTAAGCAAGACTGAATTTGAGCGTTTGTTTTGTTCAGTTTGGCACCTTTGCCTCCAGAGCTGATACAACCCTCATCCTTTGGGTTTGGTCAGTTCGGAAGCCATGAGATGCATCTGATGCTTGTCTGAGGCAGCCCCTGTCACTCATCAAAAGTTCATTAAACTGTTGGCAGTCATTTTAGGAAGCTAATACAGGGTGCCTAGATGTGCACCACATGTTTCCTATCATTTCAGAACCATGGGTGATTATTCTAAGCTGATTGCTTGTTTTCTTTTCGCTGAAGGTGTCACTTGATGTCGTCTCAGCAATGGAAACATGAGGAACAGAGAGAAAATTTCAGAAAAGCTTCCGTTAATCAAAAACTGAACTCAACCCTTTTTCTCATCTTCTGTGTTTGATTACAAAGCAGCAGGATACTTTTGGCAGTTTGAATTGAAATTTCAGTATAATAGTTCTGTATTTACAGAAGAGAACACAGGACGAAAGCTTAAGTGTTTCCTTCCATAAGTGTAGAACTGAGATGTAACTACACTTTTTTCTGTTTGACTTTTCAACCTGCTTTTTCTGATTTCAGTACATATTGTGGGTTATCTGAAATAATCTGTATGTCTGATTTGTCTGATCTGGATTCTAGATTCTAGATTTCAAACATGCAGTACCTTAACCACTAGGCCACCACAGTCCCACAGTTTACTACAGGTATACATGTATTGATTACTTCGTCTTAACCACTTACATAAATAGGTACAACATTACAGTATGTATTTTTTTTTTACAGTATGTGTTTAATTTTTTTTAAACAAGAAGAGGCATGAAATGGAAACGTACTCAATTTGTGCTTCAACGTTTAAAGTGTCTAAAAGGTAATTATTGCATTGCCTGATTGGTAAATTGGAGTTTCTTGAAATAGACTCATTCCCTTCTGGTTGTGTGCAGCCAGCAAGGTAAGCTTAATTATGTTTATATTCCATCTTATGCATTACACACTGCTTACAAAAATGTAATTATGGGATATTTAATTTTGAAATATCCCCTAATTTTTTTTATGCTACATTACAGCAGCGTAACATGATGATGTGACTATGATAAGGTCAGGTCAATGACCCTTTTGATCAACTACCTTTTTCACAAAATGTAATGCGGTTGTTAAACAACGTATACTTGTACATTAAATGTAAACAACAAGGCTATGAAAGTGCAGTTTATTAAAACATTAACAATTCAATGTGTGTTGCAGTAAATATGGTAATTAAACAAAAATGTATCAGTGTACGTTCTGTTACTGTCATTTTAGTGGTGTGGATAAGACTAAATAATGACAAGCAATTATTTTGATAGCTGTACATATTTAGAATTGGAAAGACTGCTGGTTATTGGATTGCATTATTATAGAATTTAGAATGGACATGTCTTTTCTATTTATAAGTGTATCATTTTTTATAGTGTTTTGATGCTTGGCCCAAAGCAATAAATTTAGTATTGCAGCCCCTCAGGAGCAATGATAAAAAAAATCTTACTGCTAAACTATAATATTACCTATTTCCAGAGAATCGACTTCTGAAATATAATGAACTTGTGGTTTTTTTTTTTGGGGGGTGATGACCACTCTGATCCTTATGTAGAGAATGAAAGAGGTGCCGAAACCTGGTTGTAATTAAATTTTAAAACGCAGGGTACCAGTCCCAAGTGGGACTTCCAATGTGGTCTTCTCTGAGAAAGGACCTCTTGTAAGACCTCTCTTTCCTCTGACATGGATATTTTGCACTGAATGGAAGTGGCATAATGTAATGTTTAATTCATTTAACTAATTGGTACAGAAATATGCAGCTCACTTTTTTTATGGGTGTAGAGTAAGATAAAGAAAAAAATATTTCTTGTTTTGAGTTCATGTCCAAAGGTGTGAGGTGTTAGACTTATAAAGGCTCTTTTCCATATATGGGCATGGTGTGTGGGTGCTGTAATAAGAGACCCAATACTAAACTGCTTTGCTGTGAGACTGAATTAGTTGATGATGATATTGTAAATGTATGTGTGTCAGAGGATAAATAAATGCGAAGGAGATTTGGATTGTTTGACTATGTCTAGACATAGTTATAATTAGTTTGTGGACTTTGGCTCAAACGTCCCTGATCAATAATTTGATTGTGTTCACTTTTCAATCAGTCAGATCTGGCAGTGATACGTCTTTGAAAGTGAATAAAAAGCCGACTAGAACGGCCTATTTTCTCATGAACAACACTTAAGGCTTCGTTCCCTCCAAATTAGAAGCAGCTGTTCAGGTACGGCGATCTGAACTGCTTTTTATTTACTTCTCGGACAGGATTGAGTCTTTGCGACTAAAGGTCGTTTGTTTTACGCCCGTGCAGCATTGTCTACGTAAAACCCAGATCAAACTAACTACCTAAATTGGTTTCTCTTCCAAGAACCCTTAAATATAGTCTTTACTCTCGTTGGGATAAATAGTTATACTCGATGAAGTAATCATGCCCCTGAATGTCTTTCACGTGCTACTTTTGCTACGCTAAACCCTGCACTTTCCAGACTGATTGGATACTTAGTTCCTTGATAACAAATGTATACGACATTTAGGAAAACTACGCTTGTTGCAACACCTAATCACCGAGAAAGTGCAGAACCTTTTCCCAGACACTTTTGTTTATAGCCGTGCCTTAATTGCCGTGCTTTGTACAGCATGTGCTATTTATTTTCATGAGCCTGCTTGTCATCGGAGCTGCTGAAACAGAACTGTATTTGTGTTTGATAAACCTCTTTTTTGATTGAGACTGAAAAGCAAGCGGCATAGCCAAGATGCGAGTCTCGACTTAAATGAAGTGCCTTACATGGCAATGAGTACGGCTCGGGACGCTTTACCTCTAATCCGTGCACGTGCCACGAAATACCATCATTATAGCGTAGTAATTTTGGAAGCCTATCTACTCGTGACCTCTTTGTCTTGTGAAGTTCTGCTATAAAGTTTGCCTTTTATTGCTCTTTTGGCAAGCGCTTGTTTAACTAAAGTGTGAAATGACACTGCAGTACAGATATGTACAGTGTTAGGGCGTCTAACTGCTGGCAGCCATTCGTGCTATATGGGCTAATGATAGTCCTTACTTTAAGATTACCTCTAATGTAGGTCTTGGGCTTATGTTTTTTACTAATGACTTACTTTTTATTTCTACTAAAAAGAGGGACTGATAATCCTGGTTTCTTTCTGCGAAGTGCAGGCAAAACAAGAATAGCTGGCAGTGTTACTTTTAGTCACAAGAGAGGGAAAGCAAATAAAGTGTGTTTATAATTGAGGTTTTAATTCTATTACATACTCGAATATCTCACTCAGAGCTCTTTCCTGATCTGAGAACATGTGTAGCTCAGGAACTGGTTTCCCCGCCAAATCTTCTCATTATTACTACAGATAGACTTTGAAAGGAGGCAGGTTTTTGGCAAACTGACTCATTTCCTCTTAGGGATGTGGGGAGTCTGAAGCCAAATGCACCTCTTTTTTCGTATATGGGAGCGAGAGATGGAGAGAACAGAGAATCGGAATGGGGCTTTTTTCTTTAAACTAAATGAAAAGCACATGAGGCTAGTAGATGGAGGGGTCACATTCCATTCCTCCCTCCCCTGGATAGAGGGCATACGGAACGATCATAGACCCAGATGGAGCTCTTCTATCCCCCTTCACCTCACCACCGTTTGAATTATGAAGCGGTTCTGCTGACCCAGAGCACCGCAGCCTTAGGGTGAACCGCTACGGTTAGGCCAAGATATGTGAAGTGGTAATGCTTCATACTTTACTCCAGTTATGTAACCACAGTATTGAATTTATTATCACCACTCTGTTTATATTTTGTATTTACACTTATTGACAAAAAAACTGACCAAGAATTTGATGAATCCAATGAAACTTTGATGATATGTGTAAGTAATTATAATCTTAAAGTAAAAGGGTATGTTTTTTGGGGGGAAAACTAAGTGAAATGAAGCTCTAGTTACTCTGCTAGCCTTCCTCTAGCATGGATACAAGATTAGATATGGCATTGGATCAAACAGGTTCTGTATGGCATCCTGCAGCACATTTGCCCATAGATGTTGTAGCTGAGTCTGGAGATCCTCATCCATCACGCCAGCAGTTTGGCAAGTGTGCCGCTCCACAGCAAAGGCAGGACTGAAGTGCTCAGTGCCAAGCCACAAGTCTGGTAGCTAAAGACAATACGGTTCCAGTCCTTAGCAGTCCAGTTACAGTTACAGTCCAGCTTACTCGTTCATGACATCACTCCAAAAAGACGACAGTGGCTGGCGGTCAATGGCACAAAGTGCAATGGGTGCTGAGACAACAAATTTCCTTCTGCTAAGCAGTGACAAGGATGTGTAGCGAAGGTGTCACCTGTGTCTGGATGGAGCAGCTCGTGTTTGTTGGTGAATAAAATAATCCTTTCTCCTGGTGGTCTGTCTGGGCCATCCGGAGCATGCTCATCATGTTCACATGCTCTCACGGGACCAACGATTCATAAAAGCTAGGTCAGAATGGTGTACTTATCAGCTAATTTGTCTCTCGTTACAAAGATGTGCCCCTCAAAGTCTTTCAAAGCAGTACACTACTAGAAAATGCTCTGTGAAGATTTTTATAGGAGAATGGGATAAGTACTTTTTCGACACTTTGTGGCAAGACCTTTTTTTTAATCAGATCACACATGCAATCAATTAAATAATGGTTTTAGCAATTTCTATATTCTATCCACAAGACAATATTTATAGATACATTCTAACAGTATATACAGATATACAGTGCATCCGGAAAGTATTCACAGCGCTTTACTTTTTCCACATTTTGTTAGGTTACAGCCTTATTCCAAATTGT
>JAVSBV010000121.1:1420036-1430850 GCA_033117975.1 Parotocinclus spilosoma
GCCAAGCTGCCACAGTTGGGTCCCTGAGCAAGGCCCTTAACCCACAATTGCTTGAATTGTAAGTCGCTCTGGATAAGGGTGTCTGCTAAATGCTGTAAATGTAAATGTAAAAGAATTTAGAGAAGCAAGCAAAAGGTGTCAGCTCATGGTTGATCTCCTCCGAACTGAATTGTTAGAGGTATTTGACCTCTGAATAGAAGAAAGGGGAACATTTAGTCGTGCCCTTTTGCCGTCTTTCAATCCTGGTGAATACACACAAAGAGCTCTTTGAGTTTCGTTGGTGTAGCCACATTCAGCACGTCCCACAGGAAGAATGTCTTACCTCACTCTGCCACACTAGGCCTTTTTTCTCCACCTTGAAGCTTTCAGCCTTTTTCAACCCCACTGTAAAAGTACGCGGTGCAAAACGTCTAATGTATATTTAATGTGCTTGTGCTTAAAAGCAGCTATTATGGCAACGAAAGCTTATGGGTAGAAGTTTGGAGTGCTTACTGAGCAATGTGGAGTTATTTTAGGACTCTAAGGCATTCGATTATGCCTTTTTAAACAAACAAAGAGGTAAAGCGAATGAAATGTTAGGAGTCAAATTGCGCTTGGTGGGAACATTTTGTTGCGTACTTTGCCTATGTTTACTTTCTGGTCTCTGGTCGGATTTCTACTCCTGCACTTGTTATGTGATACTGCAAGTGTCAGCGCACACACACACTGCTGTTCCTCACACTTCGTACAGGTGCACTTGGAATACACTCGCTGTACTGGAACATTTCAAGCTTGTCTGCTTTGTGTTCAACCATGAAATTCTGACTGATACACTCACAATATTCTGTTATACATCATCAATTTCCTGTACTTATCCTCCTAATTCCAAATCACTGTAGCATGTTACATCATTTTGTATCCGGCATCAGGAGCAGATTAGATTTAAACGGCCACATAGCATGAGTTGCTCCTAGTAGCTTTTTTCATATAATAATATTGTTAGTGTTCCTACCTCCTCTCTGATCTTGCGGCCGTCCCCGCCGGTCACCATTACAGAGCTACCGGTGGGGCGGCCCTTTTATCCGCTATCTCATTATGTCTCGATCCTGAACAGCTGAGCCATGGCCTATAAAGGCGTGGTGTTAAGCGTCGTTCGGGGCCGGGTCATCGTGGTTCTACCGGGGTTCCATCCCCGTCCGGTGCGCGCGTTTGATCAATGGTGCTCGTGCGCTTTTCCGCGCTTTGTGAGATTTAGCACACCTTTGCCTTTGCACTCTGTTCCTGTACCATGTGGTTTCTCAGCTGTTACCCTTCCAAAAAGAGCTTCCCCGACGAAGCTTTTTCATAATCCAGAAGTTAACTTTGCAATTCGATAAAACTGCCAAATGGTGCTTTTGCTGAAGCGTAAGGGAAGGTCACACTAAATACTTGCCTCTACAGCCAATAGAAGCTGTTTTACTATTTTTTATACCACATAGACATTCCCTGTATATTCTGCTTGTATTTCAACAAAAAGTCATTAAAAATTGCTTAAACAGTGGTATGTCTAATCTAATGGTGGCCTTAGATTTTTGTTCACATACAACATACTCTGTAGGTTCAGACTATACACATTTAAAACAGAACAAATGCTGTTTGGACCATGATTGTAGCATTAGTCCTTAAATTGTTTGAAATGTGCCTTGCATCGGTTGTTCTGGATAAGCATGTCTATTAAATGTAAATTGTACATAAAACAAAATTCCCTTTTTCACCATTTCCAGCGTGTTAACAAGCTGAGGTCAGAGCCATTAGTTATGCTGTAATGCAGCATTCTTGGAGGGCAGGAGGAGGGGCTGATGGAGGAGAAGGAGAAGGAGTAAATGGAAGTCTCTCCCTTGTTCCAACATAGGTTCATGTTAAAGGCCACACAAGCGTAGACAGGGAGTGACCAATGTTGGTAGAATGAGAGAGCTGGGATTTGAACCCTCAGTCTTTTAATTTTTTTAACCCTCAAAATCTTTAAAATAAAAGGATTTCTCTATTCTTGTTTTAATATTGACCTACTAGAACATAACAATTCAATTTAAATGTTCTTGTTTCCTTTCTAATAGCATTGGGAAAATGTAAAGTTTTCCAAATTTACAGTCGTTTCCTGACATGAACTTGATGCCATTGCGGGTTGGCTTACTGTTAAATAAAAGCAATTTTATTTTACCACACAAATACCTTACTTATGACTGGTGTGGACTCCCGGAGGTCTTTAACATGCCTGTGTGGTATCGTGTGTCATAACTAAGGATTGTTTCCTCTTTTGGGAATATGCAGTTACTGAAAGCTAAATATCCTAATCTCTAGGTACCTGTTGGCATTCCTCACGCCTTACATAGCTTGTAATAATTACTCCGTGTAACAGGCACCACCATGGTGTGTGTTTTGTGACAAAACCTAAGCTTTGGCACTCTTAAGTAACTATAATATATCTATTATAATATAGATTTCATAGAGACCCTGGTTTCATGAACTGTTGTTTCAACATAGCAATATTTCCAACCAGTTTGTCTAATACATAGTGTAGCCATTAAGTTAATTTTCCCTTGGTGTGATACAGAAAACCGTATTCATAGGTGAAGACCAGAGAACAATCATGGTTTATATAGTAACATGTAGATCCAGTTAGAAATATTATGGAATCAGTGGTTAAGGTTCCTGAGGGGTAAGTTGGGTCATTGAGCAAGAAACTTAACCCTCATCTCAAGAGCCATGACTGGCACACAGGTAATAACCCAATATCTACGTCTGGGATCTTGTTGTGCATCAGAAATGTCTCTGACTCAGTTATGCTAAGTGATTTAGTCTGTGTGGGATCAGTGGTCAGGAAGACTGTGGGTTCAGTCAGACTAATCTCTCTCTTTTGGCCCCTTGAGCAAGTCCCTTTGTTAAATTGTAAGTCTCTGTGAATGTAACACCCCTCACAATTTTGTAAATATTTTATTATTTATTCTCATTGGACAACACTGAAAATGTGACGCTTTAATACAATATAAAGTAGTCAGTCTACAGCTTGTTCAGAGTTCTTTGTCATGAGGTGCCATGTGAACTGCCGTTGACCAGTATAAGACATTGTCAGAGTGATAACACCAAATTTAACACAACTGCCCCCCAGTTGCACCTGAGACTAACACGTCACATGATACCGAGAAGGAAAAATGGTTAACTGAACCATTTTTAACTAGGGGTGTACTTACTTTTGTTGCCAGCCGTTTAGACATTAATGAATGAATGTTGTGTTATTTTGAGGGCAAAAATTTGCACTCTTAGACTGACTACTTTACATTTTAGCAGAGTGTCATATCTTCAGTGTTGTCCCATAAAAAGCTATAATAAAATAGTTACAAAAATGTGGGGGGGGGGTTGACTCACTTCTGTGATATACTGTATATAGATAGTACTGTACAAATACTTTAGGTCACCATTAGGCTTTTTCAGCAATGGTAAAATTGCCATATCTAACAGATTGTCAACAACTGGACTCAAAAATGTAAACGTTGATTTTTCTTCATTCCAGTCTTTAGAATATTTTAGCCTTTTTACCCTGTTCCCCTTCCAAAAAAGCAGTGTCTTTTCTGCAAAAAGACCATTCTTGTTCAAGCTTCTTTGGACAGCGTTAATGTAGCACTAGCAGATCTGTAGGCATTTTATTGTGTGTATTCTAATAAAGAGGTCAAGAAATAGTTATATATGGTGATCATACCATTGCTAAAACAATGGTATATCTGCATAACATTGGCCTGTGACTCTTGCACTCTATTGGTTATTTTCACATAATGGTTTGTGACTAGAATGAACAATTCTGCAAAAACATTTTAGTGTTATATTCCTTCTATTTCTTTAAGATTTATTTGATTGTGGACACAAGGTCAGTATGCAGACTGATTTTGGATTTGAGCCAGCATCAAGGCCTTGAGAACTACCTTTGTGTTTGAGATCAAGGGTGCTTAATGGTTTATCCATTGACTCACCATCAGTGGACATCAATGAATTAATGTGGAAAGTAAATAGCATTCTGCCTGCTGGCTGTTAAGACTTTCCAATAAAGAACAAACTGTATAAATCTGTCTCGCACACATAAGTACAGTATATACACACTCATACACACAGCTCTCCCGCTGTGCTCGTAAATCATTGCTACAAGTAAAGCTACGTTTTTTTTTTTTTATCCAGGGTTCAACATAAGACACTACTTTTCCACTTTTAAACCAACACTGAGCTTAATATCATGGAACTCCCCTGGAAATCATTACCTGCCAGCAAGGTTTTCATTCCCACACGAAGCATTTGTCAGTCTGACCAAATCTCATGACTTTATCCTCTACCTTTATCCCAATAAGCCTGTGTTGTGAAGTCAAAGTTAAGCCATGCGGTGTTACACAACTGCCAAGAATTTATTTTTTGGCAATTTATTTGCTTCAAACTCAAGGAATAAGCTTCGGATACGTAAGCAAGGTTGTGTATTTGTGTGTTCGCTTTGAAAAACTACATTGTTTTTGGAGTGTTTGTTTGTTTTTTTTGCTTAGTTTTGTCTTCCCCTATGTTTGCAGGCATGTTTTGTCTGCCACAGAAATAGGGCTTATCCTCTGTGTTGCATGATCCTGGGTGGTTATGGTGTTGTCAGATTGACCTACATGAAGACTTCAGCTTAAATCAAATCAATCTAGCAGCCGAGCATGCTCTCTCAGACAGTATGTTCATGCCTGAGCCAGGTCTTGGAACTGCTATTTGCATAGTGATAATCTGAGACACAATGTCTGTGAGCGTAACGTGCTGACCTGCAGCTTGTCTCTTCTCAAATCGCGCAGCATGCACGGTGGAAACAACTTCTGTTTTCTTTCAGTCATTACAATTGTGCTTTGTTTTCTCTTTTTGTGCCCTTTAAGAATCGCTTTTTTGTTCAACTGCTCCTGTTCATTAGAACTGAATGGGAGGAAACTTTTTCCATGGCGTGCAGGCCAAATGGTACTGTAAATGGCCAACTGGCTCCAAAACGGGGCCCATGCTGGAGCAGTTATGACGTACTGTATGTGCAAGAGCCAGTCGCTCAGAAGCTCCAGTTTTGCCCTTTTCTGTGCTTGACTAGAGTTGGCAGCCTCGTGCGGATATCTAGGACTGTATATACTCACAGATATAATTTGGCTTTTACTTCTATATAATCACACGCTCGTGTCAGGTATACCATTGGGTCTTATGTAAAGAATGTGCATTAGAGTTTGAAAGAGAGGTACGTAGACTGTGATGTCACCTGGCTGGAAGAGGAGGAAACCACACCCAGTTTTGCAAGCTTGGAGAAAACATGAGACAGGCCGTCCTTTATGGGACTCTTCTGGTGTGTGTCAGAACCAGACCAGTGGCTATAGGAGGAGGAGTGTGAGGGGTGAGCCAAGCCAACTCCCCCTGCACAGCTCATGAATGTTCAGCTAGTGGAACATCAGATGAGAACGACACAGCAACTCTAAAAGTCATCCAAAAACACAGGACACGGCAGCAGGTAGGGCGAACGTTTATCAGTTTCTCGATTCACGTAAATTAAGTTTTGCCATCTTATTATTTATACTTCGGTCGATTATGAAGGACAGTGATGTACTCATACAGGTGATGAACATGTTGAAATAGCAGGCGGTTTCTTTTTCAAGGCAGTGTTGTGACACCCTCCAGCCCCATGGACATTCTGGGAAGCCCATCAGGTCTTCACATGACAGTATTAAGTCATAAGGATGTTTTTAGGTGTAAATAAAACATGAGCTGAACAAGTGCTTGCCGTAGCCAATAATGGCACATGCCACTGTTTAAGTTTTAATTAGTACTAAGTGATGGGTGTTGTTTTTTGCTCCTCAGTGGGTGTGCTTGCTCTAAGCTGAGAACTTTGCATCTATGCAGTGCTCTAAAAACTCAAGCAAGTTCTTTTACAAGGAAAAAGCAGTGAGATGGGAGAAGTGGTTCACATTTTCCAGACCGGGTTGTTAAAGCTTTGGCTTTATGCCTGGATTAATTAATAGAGATTTTGTCTGAAATGCCATGTTGAGGTTGGTCCAGCTAGTGCTACTGTGGAAAAAATGGATTTTGGAAAAAAAGATGGCATGGCATGGAGACTGGTCTTTTGTTGGAATTTGTATTTTTGGTGCTGCACAGCTACTGGGATTAACACTTGTGTCTGTGACTGTGACTGTGTAGAGTATAGGTACCCTGTCAGGGGTGTGTTCCTGGTTCCACACGCCTCAAACACATGCATGCTGGTGGCTCAGGGGGATAATGACAGCTATGGCAACCTGTAGTGGTTGCCTACTTGAAATCTCCTCTAGAAAAGGCAATCTTTTAAAAGTTAATGTAAAGCTATCAAACTAGGTAAAGCGTTCACTTAACAGGGTTGAGTGGAGCCACCTCTTTATCCTGATTGGTCAAATTATGTTGGTTACTTTTTCCACTTCTGTACAGAGGTTAAAAGGTCACTAGTGAAATACATCTTCAGGTATGTGTAGATTAATAAACATCCATTGAACTCTTGTTCTCTTTAATGACAGAGATCTTAAAAATCTGCATACAGTCAACAGAGCAGAGTCGCAAGCAGAGACGGGAGTTAAAGAGCAGAGAGTCTGTATGTGTGCGTGTGTGCGCGTGTGTGCGTGTGTGTGTGTGCGTGTGTGTGCGTGTGTGTGTGTGTGTATGTGTAACTACCTTATTGTTATTTTGTATTCAGTTTCTCATTAAAGCACATTTGGAGTAAAGACTATTCCATCACGATGGCTGTGTTTAGAGACGTTTTTGTACAGGTGACTTTCTTCTGCTTATTTGTAACAAGCTGTGAACGGTGTTTGTAGGTGTATATGTGCCTGTCCTATTGGAAGTAGTACTCCCTTGTTTGTCCCCACTACCTGTATATCCGCTCTAACCTATAACGAAATGAACTGGTTCATATTCATTCCTTGAATCTCAGTGATCTGGCTGATCTTCCATGTTGTTTGCAATAATGTGCATTTTTGGCTTTTGTCAAACAAAAGTATTAGGTCCATCTTCACAGAGTTGTAACACTATTGTAAGGGTTGGAGGTTGGAGCACTCTTTGATATTTTTAGTCGTCAAGTAGTTGTTGTAAAACTTTGATAAGGATGTTGGGTCAATATATTTTTTTTGCACAATTGATGCATTTTCACTATTGGCCTTGGAGTTTTAGCTCCTTATAGTTCATTTCAGTTGAATTTATGATACATGCCAAGGTCTGTGGGAAGGTATATACTGTAGTATGTCATCCTGTGACTAGATACTTGTCTTAAGATTATGGGCATGTGTTCTTGGACAACACATATGAGAATATACCTCAGCATTTATTGCCATGAGAGTTGTTTAAATGGCCGGGTCTTACAGAAATGAGCGCTTTCCCATCGCTCCTACAATGGCCATAAGAAGCCCAAAGACAGCTGATCCTGCACACTAAGCAAAAGCTCAGCAGTTTTAAAAGGTCAGTGTTCAACGTCCAATGCAATCTGCTGTGAGGAAGCCGTAAACAAGATATGTATTGTCAAATCTAGAGACTTCTCTCCAGCCTAATGTGTGTGTGGGAGTGTGTGTGCGTGTGTGTAAGCATCATGATGTGATTGATGCCTTGGTTCCAAGTGAGCAGGAAATTATTTAGCTGTTACTTGTAGGACTATTTTTCCACAGGTGAGTCAGGGCTTTGGATAATGAGTATGGTTTATCTCTGGGGATTCTGTGTTTTGAATCACTCCCCAGTACGTGTGTGTGGGTGGGTGTATTTACAGAGGGAGGAGTAGTTAATTGCATAAGGTAGGAGTGACACAACACATGTCGATCCTCAGATTTAATACTATGGTTAATAAACATAGTCATATAGTGACTCACTCATTATTTTGGTACTATCCTGAAGACATTACAGGCCTGGACTGGGACATGGTCACGTCTTAATTGAACGTACATGCAAATACACACAGACATGCATCAATCTGCATTTGTTTATGGTTTCTGACAGTTTTTTTTATACACCACAGTGCCATGGGTGCCATTTTTGGCTGTCAAACTTGATTCATATTCAAGATGAATGACAAAGTTTTCTTTACTTTACAGACGTCATTCACACCCAAGGTCCTCTGGATGGTAGCCTGTATGCTAAAGTTCGTAAGAAGGACTCCGTGGATGCTACAGCCAATGGCCTACCTGCTGCAGCCGAGTCTGCGGTAGAACACACTCCCGCCCCTGTGGACCATGCTCTGTCTGTAAGCAGTGACTCTGGAAACTCGACCGCCTCTATTAAGACCGATCGCACAGATGAAACTGGACAGCAGGTGGTACCGGTGAGCCAGCAGCCTTCTCAGTCGCTCAGCCCTGAGGAGAAGCAGGAGCTGGAGCAGTTGCTCAGTGGCCTGGAAACACCCATGCACCGGCCCGGAGGAGGTGGAGGTGGTGGAGGTGGTGGTGGAGGAGGAGGAGCAAATGGAATCCTCCACCTTGTTCCAGCACAGGTTCATGTTAATGGCCACACCAGTGTAGACAGGGAGACAGACATCCTGGATGATGACCTTCCCAATAGCCAGGAAGGTAACAGTGTGGACAGCCTGGGCACGTTGTCCTCATTTGAGGGCCGAGCCACTCCAGCTGATCTGTACTTCCAAGCTGAGACAGTGATCAATGGGCAGGATGGGCCCTATTTGGAGCAGAGCAGCCACAGGAAAGAGTCTGAACCCATGCCACTCCTGTACGGCTCCTCCTCCACAGCTCAAGAGAGCCTGGCCAACTCGGGGCCCCCCTCCAGTGGCTATGCCAGACAAAATGGTGGCATCTGTCGATCACAGTCGCTTGGATCAGCCCCTAGCTCTGAACAGAAGCTCATGCCCAAGGCACCAGCGCGCACCACGAGCAGCAGAGATGCTGTGCAGCGGGGTCTTAATGTCTGGCAGCAGTATGGTGTCCCAGAGGAACCAGTGATGGACGGGGTGCACTTTAGTCCTTCGCTTCAGAGCCACAGCCTGCCTGAATTCCCTAATGTTGCCTCTCGGAATGAAATTGAGCAATCTATCGAAGCTTTGAATTTGCTTATGATGGACTTGGATCCAGCTCTTGCGCCAGTGCCCAAGTCCTACAGTGCCCCTTCAGGTGAGCGTGAGGTGATAACCACTCAGCCATCCTTCTCCCAGACACAGACTCGACCCTCCTTTCAGGCCGATGCTACCATACACTCAGCGAGTGAGCCCCCACATCTTCAGCAGCACACTTCTCCTGGGCAAAAAGCACCATCTTCGGTGCAGACCCACCTTACAGAACCATCTATTGTCAGTCCTCAGTGGTCTGCAGTCCCATACCATGCCTCAGCTTCAGATCCTGAGGGTGCCATTGTCTATTCTGGACCCTCTCCTACGGTTGGCAGTCTACAACTGAAACCTCTGAACTCGTATCCGTCCAGCAGTGCCTCTCAGTCTCCTGACCCTCTTAGCACAAACAGGGGCCCCTGTATGAGCTACTCTTCTTCCTCACTACCTAGAGAGGCTGAACCAGAGAACAGAAACTACAACCTGGATGGGATGGTGTCACACCGTGTGGCAGGTAAGCTACCACAGGTTCCTCTGCTGGCTGCTTTCATTTCTATTTTGCCACAAATCTTAATTTGGAACCACCATAACTTAACAGCAGGTCCATAAATTATCCAAACTTCACAACACAACAGAGTAAACTAGACCACAATTTTTTTGTAGCATCACATTTTTTAGGGAACATACCTAGATCAGATAACGTAGCTCTAAAGACACACCCAGCTGAGCCTTTCTTCATTGCTGTGCCCTGGCATTAAGAAGCACACAGACGTGACAAAGAGAGCATTGTGTGAAGTGTTGTTGGCTGCAGGTCCCGTATCAAGCCTTGTGGATACACAGTCACGCTTAGCTGAAAACATTCCTTTTTTATTAGGATTTAGAGTCTTTGAGAAATTTTCAGAGCATCTGAACGTCTTTTAGATTTCGTTGAACAGAAATGTAAAATTAATAGACAATTTAGAGATCTTACATTTCGGTTACAAAGAAACCAAATCGTTAATTTCTCCAGTGTTGACTTTTAGATGCTCTTAAGTCATAATGAGTGGAAAAGTTGTTGTAGCTGGATCTAGGTACACATGTGCCCTCTAGTGGTGGACTGTCATAAACTTATTTCTTGTACAGTGACTGCAGACCATCAGAATGTTTTCAAAGCTTTGTGAAGATGGGTGGAATCAGACCCAGGCTTTCCATCCCAATGGAAACGTACAGCGGGCATTTTTTAGCAGACAAAATGAATTTGGTATAGTATAATGTTATACAATCAGCAATCACTTGATTGGTACACATTATTGTTATTCATTATATCAATTGCACCAAGCATGCATAGTAGCCTGAAAATACTATGTGGCTATGATAATGTCCAGTCAACTTACATTTCAGTCAACGACCTATTTTACAGAACGTAATGCGGACCTTAAATGTCCCATATTTGTAAAAACTGTAAACAACACAGGAGCTCGGTCATCAAGTGTTCTGAATGGATTTGCAAGATAGAGCAGTCAGATTTCAATCTAACTGTTAGCGACTGGAGATGGATTTGACTAGCAATTATTAATACATATATAAAATATATAAAATGGGGTCTTATTTCATGTAGTTCAAATCTTAGTTCTATATAATCCAGGAATAGTAGGCATTACAGACCAAGGGTCATTGGGGTCTAAGCAAGATACCCACTACTATTCCGAAAATGTACACTACCGTTCAAAAGTTTGGGGTCACCTAGACAATTTTGTGTTTTCCCTTAAATCTCATACTTTTATTT
>JAVSBV010000121.1:1431098-1455871 GCA_033117975.1 Parotocinclus spilosoma
TGAAAAAAACTGTGCTTTTCTTTCAAAAATAAGGAAATTTCTAAGTGACCCCAAACTTTTGAACGGTAGTGTATGTTTATCTATAAAGCATCGGATGAAAAAGTACAGTTTTGTTCAAAATGTAGGCCGCCATGCCATTATTACAGTGTGATGGCCATAATTATTTCTCTGTTTCCTTATTAGAAAACACAAAAATAAAGAATATATATGCAAAACATTTTTTATATTGTAACCTCCTCTTGTACTTGAGTAAAAGCAGCATCTGGCAGCTAAGACCCAAAGTTCAAGCTGCAAGATGCTGCAGACCCTTGTACAGTCCGAAGATCAGGTAGGGTAGCAGTCTAGAAACCTTTTTTTTTCTGAAAAAAAAGCGTTAATTTTAATTTTGTGTATATTTCCTGCATTGCTGTTTGTGTTTTCTGGTTGGATTCTAATGAGTAGACTAAGATATAATAATACACTGCTTATGATAATTAGGGGATATTTGCTTATTGTATATTCTGTTTTGAAATAGCAGTATATATGGTCATTATACCATTGCTAAAACAACAAATCTAATGGTGGCCTAAGACTTTTCCACGTTGCTGCAGTTCGACTCTTGTTTGGACATTGAATGGCATTAACCTTTTTCTGGGAAACATTTTAGATATAACATTTAATTTCCTTTCTCTTCTCTTTCCCCTCTTTTGGAATAAACCTCACCCCCATCCTAATCTTCACCTTCCTCTGTTTCCTCCTGCTGCTCTTCGTCATGCCTCTGTAGAGTACACAGCTCGTATTCACCACCTCCGGGGCAAAACGGCCACTTCTGAACTTGTCAAGCATCGTCGCTCTCTCTCCTTCTCTGGTTGGTCTCTCTCTGTCCTTTCCTTTTGATTTTTTGGTAACACCTTATTTGAAATTTCTCTCTGGCCTTTATGCCACACAACAAGTAAAACATATAGTGTAAAAAGCAATGGGTGCTTTACATGTTGACTGTATTACTTGTGGATGTGTCATAATGGCTCAGTGTATTGATTTACTTTCTAGATCTGTCCCTCTCTGTCTATTCAGCCTCTATCTGTTTCTGCCTTGGCCTTCTTATCTCAACCTTAATATTTTTAACATACGTATCCGTAACACTATTACATACTATTTTTGTATGAACCTTTACACTTATATACAGCTTGCATCATACATGCCAGGGATTTCAGCAAACTGCTTTCGTACTTCTGGCCAAGCGAAGGTTTCACAAGAGCAAAAACAATGTGCACAAACAAAGAGCGCTCTGTCTGCATCTACCAAGTGCATGTCACAAGATACAGTTTGCCAAAGCCAGTGAACAATAGGAAGGGAGGCATCTAGACACAGGCCTCTTTCAAGGCCTCTCCTCCGTGTCTGCTTTAGCATTTAGGAGGGGAACATTGCTTAATAAAGTGTCCTAGATTCCTGAACCAGTGCGTGGACGTTATCTCCCACTTGAGAATAAATGTCTAAGGCCATGTTCTCTCCTGAGAAATGCAGCTTACAGTAGCCAGATGCCAACGTCTGAGACCTGTTCCGATTCCGAGAGGCTGCACAATAGTCTGAAGCAGGCTATCTTAGACCTTAGATAATATGTACCAGCAGCAGAAAGGAACATGCAGTAAGAAGTGAATGAAACGGAAAATAAATCTTTTCCTTCATTTCCTCTATTTCGAGGGGGAAAAAAACCTTGGGATTCTCAGCTGCACCAGCTTGAATCCATTAGGCCTGTACAGTTGCTGAGGAAACGGTGTACAGTGTTTAACATGCACAGCTGTGGTCATTTGGTCTCGTTTATAAGGAGGTTGGAAGATATGGGAGGATCTGACTGTGGATTCTTTAATGCATTTATGAGCCAAGGACCAGGCGTTCTGAGAAAGTGCTCCACCCCATAGCAGTGACTTTGTGTTGCCGTATTTCTCTAGCAACATGAACACAAACAACTGTACCTGGACCATCTGCCAGGTGTCCATTCTGTTATAAGTAATACCAGGGATCTAGAGGAAGCATTTTTACCACTGGAACTCCTGATTTGAAATGATTTGAAAACTTTTTGTTGTTTATTTCTCTTTTTAATTTATTCCTCCAGATTAGGTATGGATAAACATTTTTTAGCATGGGACTAAAAAAAATAATGTTTTCTTTTGCCAAGGCAGAATGAGGAAACGATCCAACTGTGCTCACTGTGCATGTCACAAGTAGCTTTGATGGAACAGTTTCTGAGTTTGTCATACTCAATTAATTTGGGTCCAGTTACCAAGTTAATTTGCCAGCTTACCTCAGATCTCATACAGAAAAGTTTTCATTTCCCTCGTGTTAGTCCTCATATTGGTGTCTGTGTATAGTGGAACTATAGAATTTGAGATTAATTGGCTCCAGAACGCTGTTCAAACTCTGATTTGTTCAAAGTTGGAATCAAATTTCCTTATAAGTAGATAAATAGTATTTCTAATATACACCTAGTACACCTATATTCGTATGTAATTATTAATTACATGCATATGACAAATTAATAGAATGCAATAATTTGAATCAATAATTGCATGAATAAAGTGAGACCCTAAACTCACTGAGGTGGTTTCGGCATGGCTCATTACTGGGAAAGCAGCAGCGAGAGTTAGGAGGTGTCTTAAATCACACCTATAGCCTAATATACAATACATAATAGAATAATAAAATAATATAATATAATGTACATAATATGCATATGACTCTGCCCTAACCCTTTTTATTTAGTGGTTTTAAGATAATTGGCATAGAATTGCCATAAAAGTGAATTATTGCCACAGACTGGACTGAAGTACCTGCATCGATTTTGGAATATTACACTATTGAGTGTTTTATTTTGGGTGTCATGAATGTTTGTTGGAAGTTTTGTTCAAATTTGGGGCCAAAAAAATCCTCAAATGGAACATTCGACGACCAAATTGTTTGAGTGCGGATGCCTTTGAATTCCGCTGTTCTTCTTGTCATGACGCAACAGAAATGCGCGATATAGTGTTCCTGCAAAAAAGATTTACATTCAGTTAAACTGCAATTAGTAGAATACAGACCTGTAAAACTAGCGTTTGTGCTAAGAGTTGAAATAATTGTATACCTTGTCCGTGTGCAGGGTGTGTGAGTCTCATTAACCAGTCTTAGGGTTTCTTTTATTGCTTAGTAAGCTCTATATAATGAACTCCCTACATAGGAGGTAGTCAGCAAGGCCACTTGCTATGTATTGAGACAAAGCCGATTAATATTTTGTAAAATCTTGCCTCACACAATTGCTTTTCATTCAGTATTCCATTTACAGTTCTTTAAAAATGTGCAAATAGAAAACACATTAAAACAACAACAACAAAAAAACCCTGTATAAACCCTGCGAAAGTGCTTAATAATTAGTTAATTAGTTATAAGTTTTAGAGGTAGTGGTCTTAGAAACTGTCAAAGTATCGTCTTTCTTGTAAAAAGCACCAAACGCCATAGAGTGTTTGCAGACTTGTGAGCCATTCGCATTACCACCGGTCTCCATGCAGTGGCCTTGAACTGTGGGTGCACCACAAGTCTCATATGCTCCATGACTGGGAGAACTGGTAAATATTTTGCTTGGGCTGTTGCTTAGTTTCTGAAATTTGTTTCACGTCAGGGTGTGTTTCTGCACACCCCCCATCTGGGAAGGGCTGCAGTGGGAATGCAGTGGGAACAGGAAATTGTGAGTGTACAGCTGATTGGAAGCCAGCTTTGGATCACAGAGAACTCTACTCAGATCTGATACTAATAGAAACTCATAGAAATGAGTTATAATGACCTGACACAAAATCAAATTCCGATTTCGTAAAGATTTTGAACTAAGGTTGGAATATATCTTAAACAAGCAGTTTTTGTCATCAAAATGAGCTGTTAATTCACCTAAATGTTGCTGCTTGTTTATCGCCAGGAGTACCTCATGAGGTATTGGATGAAGGCCCAGCACCAGGACGACGCCGAGCAGTCAGTGAAGGACAGTCTCAGGATGAGAGTCCCACTCGAGTCCGCTCCCCCATTCGATGTATTTCACCAGAACTTGCCAATACCATTGCTCTAAATCCAGGGGGGCGGCCCAAGGAGGTAACCCTGCTGAAGCATATATCTTAATGTCCAGATCTCTTAATTTTCACATAGAATTTAATGTATGAGGGAATGTTTGCTGTGTGTGTGTGTACATGTTTATACATCATCTTCTTCTCTAGGGACCAATGCACAGTTACAGAGAGGCCTTCGAAGAGATGGACGAGGGTCCCGTTAGCCCAACAGCAACTGTGGGCGGTGAGGTCCTTCCCCAAACCCCTGCATTCCCCGTCTCGCCACAAACCCCTTACTTCAATATGTGTAAGTTTCACAGCTGAAGGAGGAGGGCGCCGTAGAGAAATACCTTCTTTAGTTCAGAACTTCAGGATACAGAGAGATAACTCATCACTTGTTAATCAGAATCTTATGTATCTTATGGGCCCGACATAGAGAAGAATCAGTGCTTATTAGACCGCTCGGTATGGTGTTGATGGACTGATGATGAGTAGAATAAATAAAATAACCATAGCTTAGTACAGTTAATTACAGCAAGTACCAAATTGTTGGATTTAGCTTTTTATAGTAAGGTTTAAAAAATTTAATGTATATATTCACTTATTGACCACTTTTTAGATTCAGTTCTGCCATTATAAACTGTATCTGTTTCTCTACATACTTTGTTAGTCCCCTTATTTGGTCAGGACCCTCATAGGACCCCTACAGGTCAGATACTGTGTGGGTGGTGGATCATTCTTAGTGCTGCAGTGACACTGAGGTGGTGGAGTGTTAGTGTGTGTTGTGCTAGTTTGAGTGGATCAGACACAGAAGCGCTGCTGGAGTTTTCTTTGTGCTGCTGTAGGCGATTCCACCTTGCAGATGTAAAGTGAGACAGTAGCTTCTCTGTTTCTGCACAGTTTGCGTTAGTCGCCCTTCTTATAGAACACTGCATACAGGGTGGACATTTTTGGCTGGTGTATTCCCAGTTTAGCAACACTGCTCAGAACAATCCAGTACATGGATCCTAAACATCAGATAACAAAATAATGTAGAGAATCCTTCTTTTACTATAGAACTACAAATTGCATCTATATGGCAATTAGAACTGCATAAATGAGTGTAAAAAACATTAAGGTGTACCTAAAAGTGGCATTTAAGAGTACATTTCTGTATAAACCCTTTAAAATATACTTTGCCAGTGTGATAGTGGCTCTCTGACTTTTACTGATTCAGTCATTAATGGTAGTAAAATACTTACACTGTCTATAAGACAAAACAAGGGTTTAGCAGGCAGAACAGCTAAGTTGCAACCCTACCTCTGGACTTCTTATTAACAAAGAGGCCCAGGCAACAGATGTGAGGTGTTCAGTTCCCAATGGTTTGCATTGCTTCCCTTATGGGTCCAATTAATGGTGAAGTATGTTTCATTGGCTCATAGACCTGCCTTTAGGCTCCCATATGAAAGACTCCTGGCTCTCTCCTGTTCTCTCTCTTGTTCCCCAGAACACAATCTTTCCTAAAGTGCTGTTCTCAGCTGTATTCAAATGCATGAGTCAGTGTAAGGTGAGAAGCCTCTCCTAATTGATGGCATTTCCCATTGAGAGGAACCTGAGGTTTAATCATCTCTTACCTCATCCTCCTTCTATAACACCCCTACTTCATCAATCGGGCAATATACCTCCCTTATAAAAATCCTCTTTACAAGGTCTCAGTGTGCAGTCCTCCTCAAATCTAGTGTGCAGCCTACACTCTCGACCTGATATGTTTTTTTTGGGCGAGAACTTAATTTCTTCTGTGCAGACTTGCTGTTTGAAATGATTTTAAACTTGGCTGCGTTCGTTGAAACTTCAGCCCCAGAGCAGCTTCATGCACTGCAGAATCTCCAGCCGTTTTCATCATAAATGAGGCTTGATGTAATTTAATGTAATCAGTAAGAACACAAAAATGTGATGCGTGTAGCGATGATATATGGTGGAAGTTTACTTGGTGGAAGTCACCAAGAGTGCAGTCTTACAACGTACAGTTTGAAGAGATTTAGTCAAGGGTTGGTCTTTAGTCTTGGTTAAGTATTTAAATTTTCAACCTACAGGTCAGTAGTCCTGTATCTTAACCACTTCACCAACAGAGTCCCTTGGCAGATACTCAAGCACAGACTCACTGGGGCTTTTGAGACACTTTGTTTTGTATCGGTGGAGAACAGGAGTTGGTTGGATGACTGTCTTTGGGAAACAGCTTGCTCTGAAAGATATTTCAAAGCAGCGGAATTACTGCGGCCCCCTTCTCCTGCAGTGAAACGAAGGACCATCTAGTTTTCCGCAACCCCCTGCCATTTCAAACTCCCTTCCCTCTTAAGTTAAAGCTGTCAGTCAAAGAATTGTATGGGATTCTTTGGTAAGTGAAGGATGTGCACAAACTTTCCCCCATCTCACTGTGTCCTTTTGTCAGATTTGCCCCAGACCTTTTGGCCATTGCTTCTATTCCACCTTATTCACATGCTGCTTCAGCAGGCCTGCATGTAGAGAGCATATGAAGTACATCAGCATCTGCCCATCAGCCATGGTGCTTCCTTTTGCATGAGTCCTGCTCTCCATTGTGCTGTCGTCTGTTGGTCTCCACGTTCTTGTTTAGCCAGGCCACACCATTTAATTCTGTTGTTCATGAGTTCAAGTTGTAGCAATTATTGTTTGATGTATTTTGTCGGTTGTCTGCATGACATACCCATCCTGTCAGTGAGCAACCTGACAGAGAGTTTCATCCAGGGTGTTCACACTTTGAATGGGACGCTTGCATGGCCTGCTAGCAAGCATGAGGCAATTGTGCAATCCCCAGAGTGTAAAAAGCCACCTTATCATTTTCTACTCTATTGTCTTAACAGCCAGGATCTGTGCACTTTCAAAAATGTTAACCATAGGATGAGAAATAAGAAAGTGCTTCTGATTCTCAGATCACACCATTTACAGGTAGAGAAGAAACACAGATCTGGGCTGTTAAGTCAAATGAGCTGATCTGGCCTGAACCGGATGCTAATCTCCCTCTGCTTTCTTTCTTCTTTAGGCCGCTCTCCACCAGGTTTGGCTAAAACTCCACTGTCATTCCTCGGCCTGAAGCCACACAATCCAGCTGAGATACTTCTCAACCAGACCGGGTCAGGTGAGGTCATAGCCAATCAATGACCTTTCTTATCCAGAATGCCATGTTCTTCCTTTTAGAAGGATAGTTGGTCTACCGTACACTAACACCATTGAACTAAAGCCTTGTTCTGAGATCGCAGCATATAAGAAACAAGAAAAACAAATAAGGAAGTCTTGTGAACAAGAATCGCCATGCGAAAATGGCAGGAGACTCTTGAATTCTGGCAACCAATGGAAAGCTGGTTTACCACCAAATACAATTTGCACAGGAAGCTTAGGCCACCATTAGATTTGTTGTTTTAGCAAGACTAACTATAACATTGTTTGCTGTCCACTGATCCCCATTCCAATCTTACAATGTGAGCTTTATTAGATCACCTCACTGCCCTTAAAACAGTGATTTTTTGTTGGTTCCTACCCTTCCAAAAGGGCCTTTCCGGATCTTGGCATCCTGGTCCAGCTTCCAGATGCTGTTTGGTAAAGTGTAAGGGGTGGTAACACTAAATACTTGCTGCTGTACCATATAGAATTTTGTATTACTGCAACCAATTTCCTGTACTTACAGGTTGTATTCTAATAAAGAGACTTTTGAAAAATCTATTTATATAGAACAATTATACAATTTCTAACATTTCTAGCCCAAGCACAGTTCTATGTGCACTTCACCAAATGAATTCACCTTCACAGTCTTTACATTTCACATTATTGATTGATTGATCACACCTGAGTCTATTTGTATATGAGAAAAAAGGAAGAGAGCTAGTTTTACTATGAGAAAAATGTGTAGAAAATAGCACTCAGAGGCACAATGCCTTTTTGACCTTGTTAACGTGAGTCAAGTGAGATTATGAGTAGACTTCAAGAATATGAATTTATGAATTCCCATTTGGAGAATGGAATTCTTTTTTGATTTTAGTTGAAAGGGAAAAGTGTTTGACCTGGCTGTCTGGCTCATGGAACTTCGCCTCCTTCACGCTCCCTTAAAATATTCTTATACAATGCGAACGCTGTTCTTAGGCAAGTCAAACTTAATACGAACGAAAATGATATTTATTAAGGAGCCAAATCAAGGCATTCCAGGAATTCAAATAGGCTGCTACTTTTCACTGGAATTCTCTGGACAGTCTAAAGTATATTAAGCTTGTGGACCTTTTCCTGTTCTCAACCTCTGACCTTCTCTAATTTTCCAACTGTCCTTAATGTTTGTTGTATTTTCTGTCTTATTATATTCCTGGCTTCCTTTGCACTCCTTGCAGAGAGTGAAGGAAAAAACGGTAAGAACTAAGCACTAATGAAGACCAGCTCATGATTATATACTTAGGCTTTACCAACACTTTCACTCTTTTATGTAAATATTTACATTCCAAGCTCCCATTAGCTGAGTGAACCTACATACAGTACTGTGCAAAAATCTTAGGACATTAGTATAGGGCACCATGAATAAAATATTGTTAAGGATTTGTAATAGCTAATAGTATTTTAGCAACATTATAATGACCGACTATAACATATTGTTGATGGTTAGACTCAAAATCTTCAAATTTGCTTTAATCATTTAATAATACTTTTTTCCACTGAACAATTTAGTTTTTTCTTGTTAAATCTTTAGTAGTTTCTTCCAAAATTTTGCAAGTAGTTAGGCTTCCAAAAAGACCATTCCCAATCAAGTTTCTTCAGAATGTAGAAGGGTCAATTTGCCAAGCAGATGCTAATGTTGCTCAAGTGTAAGGAGAGGTCAGACTTCTTGCCCCTGTAACCTATAGGAGCTGCTTTTCTGGTTTTATTTTTCAGTTTGATGCATAATCTACATTGTAATCTAGATTATGTAATCTCTACATGTAAAACATTATGCAATGTGTGTGCTTGCAGAGCCCAGAAGTTATGTGGCCTCTGTGGCCCGTTCGGCTTCAGTATCTGGTGGACAGCCATCCTCTCCCGTGTCTCCAAGTTTTGACAGTGGCAGCATAGCCAGAGGACCATCTGTATCCCATCCATTTAATGCACCACTGTCCTCCAGCAGCCCTGTGCTAAGCCCTGACGGGTATGAACATTTTTTGGTTTTCTGAGTTCTCTATGTGGAGCATGGTTCCGTGTTTCTAATACAATCTTTATTACTGTTCTAGAGAGCATCCAATGGCTGATAGTGGAGTGGGCCTAAGCACTCCATCCCATGGAGCAGGAAATTCTGTTTTCCACTCCCCACCCTCCCAGAGCACATCTCAATCCCCATCCCCACCCTACTCTTCTTACACAACCCCTAGCAACATGTCAGGCAGCTACCTCAGCCCTGATCTTAATCCCTCTCCTCCAGAGCACATCCAGCCTACCACCATAAGTGTGCAACCCATGCCCGGAAGCCCTAGTGCTTACCACCACACCATACTCAACGATACACTGTCCAATCCTGCTCTCCAACAACGGCTTGCCAATTTTGACCATCCCATTTATAGTCATCAACCTCCATCATCAAATGGTCATCAACTCAGATCGTCCAACAGCCCCATTCTTCAAAGGCATGGCATGGTTTCTCAGGCAACGCAAAGCAGCCCCATGCTGAGCAGACAGATGCCCATTAGCCAGGGCACCCAGAGCAGTCCCATTCTAAGCAGACCAGGCTTCCAAAGTGGGTATCAGCCTTGTCTTACCCAGTCTGCACCCCTAGCTAATCAAAGCAGCCCAGTGCTGAACAGGCAAATGCCTGCCAGCCAGGGCACCCAGAGCAGTCCTCCTTTGAACAGACAAGGCCACCAGAGTCCCACTCGTAACTATCAGTCACCGCTTGCCCAGTCTGTAATCCAGCCCAACCAGATTAGCCCAGTGTTAAGTAGACAGGTGTCACTAACCAGCCCTGGCCAAAGCAGTCCCGTATTGGCACGTCACCCCTCTGTTAGCCAGGTGTCTCATGGCAGCCCTAGCCTGGACAGACACCCGATGCACAGCGGGTACACCACTCCAGATGAGAGGCATGGTGCTATGTCACGCCAGAGCAGCTCTTCAGGGTATCAACCACCATCCACTCCATCCTTCCCTGTCTCGCCTGCCTCCTACACAGATGGATTCAGACAACCACAGCTGCCAGAAAAGAGGCGTATGTCAAGTGGAGAACGTCCCAATGGCGCCCTGTCCTACAACACCCTCAATGGCAAAGTGTCCTCACCCATTTCAAGTGGTGGGAGCACCCCAAGTGTGCACTTTTTCCACACACTCCCGGATTTCTCCAAACTCAGCATGTGTGGTAAGGCTCCACCAAACTTCAGTAAAATAACATGCTTCACTTGACTAAGCTCTTTGTTTAACTCTTAACTGACGCCATAGCAGGGTAATGACTGAAAGAGCATTGCAGGGGCCCTGGTGGAGGAGTTAGTGCGGGCAGTCATGTATCTAGTAGGGGTGTGAAGGTGGGATGATTTGCATCGTCTAACTGGATTATGCGATTTGTTTAATTTTACCAGATAAATGCAGATACATTTTCTGAACACCAGAGGGCACATTCACAGGCACATATCTTTTTTTAGTGAGACTTTTTTACAAATTACTTTAAGTAGTTCTTCTTTAAAATAAAAAAAATATATATGTTTTGACTTTATTTATATGTGGTGAAGTCACAATAAAGTGTTATTTTTACAATTTACAAATATTTTAGTTATTTTAAAATGTACTGTTTTGAAACTTATTTAAGACAATTTGCATTGTTTTGCATTGTTTACACTTCAGAAATCAATAAGGAATGTGTTTTTTTTGTTACACCCCCAAAATTGGTCTTTTTTTATGTTTTAAGCTACAACCATATAATTTTATTATTATATTCATATATAATTTCATTTTATTTATTATATATATATTTATATAAAACCTAGGCGTAATGGCTGTGGTTAAATAAAGCCTGCTTCTGGAACATTGTCTGTTGTATTTGGAAAGTATTACATTTATGTGAGGTCAGAGTAAATAATTTAATTATTTTAAGCTGTGCCTATAAAACACTGTTTGGGTGGAGAGTCTGATTGAGCTGTTATAACCCAAGTGAGTTATGTGTGTTTAGATGATTAATTACAGCTTGATTTTGTAAATGTAAATAGCTTATCTCTTTCAGAATAAATATTTTGAACAAAAGGTCAGCGGCCTACTCTAAACTTATGCATCTTGCACATTTCTAGATGGAAGCCCAGAGACCAGAATGAATGTAAAGTTTGTCCAAGACACTTCCAAGTTTTGGTACAAGCCAGACATCTCCAGAGAGCAAGGTAAGGTCTTCACGTGTGTGTCTGAAGTTTTTTTTTTTATTTAGACAGAGAGATGAGTCATGGAGCGCTTATAAACAAACCCCTTGGGTCCTGACTGGAAATGGTTCATGTTTTCATTATGATGTTGGTGCCTCAAGGCCTGTGCATCTGCTTTCGCTCCTCTGAGGAGAACTCTTACTAAATTGGACAGTCTGTAGTGCAGATTGAACTAAACATAAGCACATGCATTCATCGATAGGTCCACAGTTAAGGGTCACACTTTAAAATAAGGTCAGCATGCAGGGTGCAAATGAATGACTTTTATGCTGTTCTTTAGTCTTTTATTAACTATATCTAATATGTGAATTGTTAGAAAATACTAGAAATATTCATATTAGAAATGCTTTATTGTAAAATAAATAAATGAGGTAATAAAATACCATTTATTGCTTAAAAAAAGGTTATGCATCAAAATGTCATGGTTTTTATGTTTTACGATTGTCACATTTTAGGCATCAATAATTTGTTACTTTGGACTTGTCCCCAACGTAAACATTTATTTGCTGAAATACAATTATAAAAAATGTACTCAGTACAGTAATTAACGTACTCACATGTAATGGCCAAGTAAATTACATCCTGAAAACATGTCAAAGCTTGACAGTGTCATATGGGCTTTGTTTATTATGTCATCTAATGCAATTGCATTTTGTGAACACAAGAGTGTGCCATGCACCCATACGTATTTAAAACTCCTAACTTCCTTTAATTGCAGCAGACTTAAGATCATTTTTGTTTAAAATTGTATATAAGAAAATTACACATTTTAAATATGATGTTATTCTTCAAAAAAAAAAGTTTTGGCCATATTTAATACATGGTGAAGCTACAATAGAGCATTTAATCTTTACAGTTTTTCTGTAATTTCAGGGCACTATATTTTTATATATTCAAGAAAATGTGCATTGTTTTGCATTGTGTACAGTTCAGAAATTGCAAAAACGTGAAAAAATGTAATTGTAATCTCAGTGTTGTGAAACAGATTGAATTGTGAGCCAAGCGCATCGTTACTACCCTAGTACTTATAGATAATTACTGAATAATGAACAGCATTAACATTTCTCTGTTGTTCTTCATTTTCCTGCCAGCTATTAATATCCTGAAAGAGCGTGAGCCTGGTGCCTTCATCATCCGTGACAGCCACTCGTTCAGGGGCGCCTATGGTCTGGCCATGAAGGTGGCATGCCCTCCGCCTACAGTGCAGCCGACTAAGAAAGGTATTTGACGTTGTGCCATACGCCACATTTGCTGATGTTTGTTTTCCATCAATACACACCAACTGCATAGTGAGCATCTTGACACACGGTGCCTGGGGGTCAGTGGAAGAGTTTCCATCAATCTATTGGTAATCCATAGTGTCACAAATGGCACTATGACTCTGTCTCAGCCTGTAATTTAGCTCTCCACGTCCGCTCCATTGCACGCTCAATCAACAGCTTTTATCCACACGTACTTAAATGTAATGCAGGGGCAGATTAGCAGTGTGGCTGAGGATAGCTTTCAGCACAGCTTCTCTTTCAGCACAACTGCACAGAGAGGATTAGCTCACGCCATTAGGGTGAACATGGTAGATATGAGTCAAGCTGGTACGTCACTGGTACCCTAAAAGGGTTTCGTCATTTACAAAATAGATTAGATTAGGAGCAAGCTCAAATGGCTTTAACAATACACATATGCACTGTTTAACCACGTGCAGACCATCAACGTCTGTTCACTTTAACGGCAGATGATTAAACGATTACTATAAAAAATTCAAATCTGTATTCTTATTAAGCTAGTGTTAGAGCTTGCAGAGCTGTTCCCCTAGAGGGCGCTGTTACATGTGTAATGTCGTTATCTGGAAGGGTTTCTGTAGGGAATTTTGCTCCTTTCTGCTTATATATCTTGTTTAAAAAAGTTAACTTGACCCAAAGGCATTTCTAAAGACTTTTTAGGGGTGCTCAAGTACCACCAAATTGAATCCCAGCACCCCTTAAAATAGTAATTGGTCATTTAGCTGGTGTTGTTTTTGGCTTTTTTCTGATAAGCTGATAGGAAGTACAACCATAGAAAATACACGATTTAAACATAATTTGAAACCGATTTTTAAGACAAAAAACACAACATTCCCCCCTTTTTCTCACAAGTATGGCTTTGTGGCTCAGCATTAATGTTAGTTTTCTCAGGTGTTTTTCCAGTTATAGTGTTTACCCTATCCAAATGTTCTTCTTTTCAAAAGTATGAGAATGACAAATCATGTTAAAATACACAGTTTTAAGGTCTCATTGGGTTCTCAGTTGCATATTTGAGATGTTTGACTAATATTACCACAGTTTGTGCCTGTCCTATTGAAAGTAGTACTCCAACTACCTGTACACTCTCTATAACCTGTGACTACAGGGTATATACAGCAAGTCCCACATGACATTTACATTTACATTTACAGTATTTAGCAGACGCCCTTATCCAGAGCGACTTACAAAAGTGCTTGAACACTACTCTTCCTAAGTCCCGAGGATTTTCGTAAGAGATTTGCCAGAGAAAATCATGTTTGTATTGTATAGGTATAATGTAATTTAAAGCTAATGAAAATGCTGTTGTAATTACATTTACACATAGACGTTACACAGAATGTGTATGGCAATGAATAATGATGTATATAATAGTAAATAATTACAATAAATAAGCAGTTTAATATGAAATCATAATTATATGGTGTGGTTTTATGATAATGATATTTTCTTAAATGAACAAAATTACTACTGAAACATAATTTCGATTCGAACTCTTCGCGGCTTAGAATCTCTCTCTCACAATCTGTGTCTCACATGCACATGCTAATGCCCAAGTCTAATCATTTACATTACAAAGCGCTGCTGAGAATCACCTAATGGCCGAATGTAGGGAGGGGTGCTATCCTCAGGATTTAGAAAAGTCAGGAGCTCTAGTGTTAAGACATGAGTAACATAATCCATTCTTAATAATAAGGAATCTAAACAAGAATACACTTCTGAAACTGTAAAGGTTGTGTTAACATTGCTACTATTTGCATCACAGATGGGACTTACATTGACTTGATATGATGTGGATAAAACCTGAGCTTATTGTACTTCAATATAAATATTTAAGCAGCTTCTCGTGTATATTGGTTGGTGAGTAAAAAAATAGGTGGGACTCATAGTGGGATACCCTGTATATAAACTGGTTCACATCTATGGTTGATCTTTTATGTTGCTTGTAATACTGTCTGTCAATGAACAGCATTACCAGTCGCTTCAATAGTTCCTCAAAACTCTTTTTCTGATGCATTTACATATCATTTGTATATGTTACTATGTATATGCTAGTATTATAACGTTACTATGGTAATATCTAGTCAACAACCATTGCGCTCAACGACCTGTTTCATAGAACTTAATGCCATCATTAAACAATGCATACTTTGCTTCTTTGTGGAAACACAGCCTATTATGTTTACCACATTCAACAGTGTTTTCTCATCTCCTATAAACCCACAATTGCTTCACTGATAATTATATGAACGTTTCAGGTGACAACACCAACGAGCTGGTTCGCCACTTCCTGATCGAGACAAGTCCGAAAGGCGTGAAGCTAAAGGGCTGCCCCAACGAGCCATATTTTGGTCAGTTCATCTTGCTGCCTGTTCTTGATTTGGGATTTGTTCTGTGTTTTGAGTTGTTGTGTAGATGTGCACCATGCCAGTGACATCCTCGTATAGATCCTGAGCTATCAAGGGTTGAGCTACACCGACACACCATTGACTTCCAAGTTAAATAACTAATTATGGTTTGATATTGTTGGTATTTGGTAGGTTCAATGTTACACAGAATTTCCCAGAATCATGGTGTGATGTCAAAACAAAAGTTGTGTATCTGGAGTGAACTAAACTACATCAACTGTAATATCTAAGTTGCATGTTATTTATATTTACTTACTTTTCTGATGTAGTTTAAAACTCACTGCTGTGTCTGATCCACTCACACTTAACACACTAACATACCACCACCGCCACATCAGTGTCACTTTAGTGCGCAGAATAATCCCCAACCCATAGAATACCTGATCTGTGCTGGTCCTGTGAGGGTCCTGATCATTAGAGAACAGAGTAAAGGGAACTAACAAAGGACGTACAGAAACAAATGAACTACAGTCTGTAGTTGTAGAACTACAACTTGCAGTGACCACTAAAATTTAAAGAATAAACAAGGTATAAACTGCAAAATATAAAATGCATAATACTTTTACCCTATATAATCTGTACAACCATATACTTATATTCTATAATGATTGGGATCCACTGTTTTAGCCTTATTTATTGTTTTACTATGATAATTTATTGTTTAAATTGCCTCCCCGTTTAAAATTCAGGCAAGCCTCATGTGAAGTATGCTTCGAAGAAATTACTTGTACTTGTCTGGCTGGACTCCCTCACACTAAGACATGTCCTGAATGTTATGAAATTCTTATTACATAAGCCGTCACATGAGTATGTTCATTATGATTAAACAAGACAAGCTGGATCAAGAACGAGACCGAGTAAAGGCTGGAAGTTGAAGTAAATATATAGCCCTTTGCTTATTTGTTATGCTCCCTTTGCCTGGGGCATTTTCTTTGAGTTGAGTCTGTGCCAGGTCTCACACATGGAGAGGCAGGCCATGTTCTCGATACACATTTAGACACGGAGGTTCAGACAAGGTAACTCCTTCCACAGAATGTTATTATTAATGGAATCTTAATAGCCCTTTGCCTTTATGCTCCTGCTCTCCTTTTTAACACCTACTTTGGCAACTTTGGACACGAATGGACCTCCAGTTATTTTTTTGATAGGACAACATGCGGAGGGTCAGTAGCTGGCTGGAGCACCTAAATCTTTAGTCAGAATGTTAGTGACATTGAGGTCTTTCACCCAAGTGCCAGTGTTGTAATTCTATCTTGTTACTGAGGAACTTGGGCCGTTGCCATCATTGAGCTCTCACTATGTTTGCTGACATTGGGTTGACTGGTAAAATGATGCACTGCATGGCAAAGCTTCAGATTGCAACTTGGTTAGGGAGCCTGTCATGTAAAGCATGTCCTTCTCTGATTCCTGCTCTCATAAATCGAATTCTTCATTCTCTGTGTTTATGCAGGTTGCTTGTCTGCATTGGTCGACCAGCACTCCATTACACCACTGGCTCTGCCCTGCAAACTGGTCATACCCACAAAAGGTAAGAGATATGCACTCGCCTGTTTGTTTTGTTTTGGGTTTTTGTGTTCAGCATGATCTCATACTGGTGATGTATGGCCTCTCTGCTGGTGTAAACACTTCCTGAGTTTTTGCAGCTGGTTCTTTCTCTTTGCCAACTTTTCTCCATGCCATGCAGGTGTGTGAGAAACATGGGGCCTGAGGTTATAAGCTGTCTGGCCCTGCTCTTTCAAATAGTATGTGACGGGGTGTGAGAAAAGCAAGCTGATCTTTAGCAAGGTGTGAATTCCCTGGAGAAAAGTGAAAGCTTGTAGCTAACAATACGCACCTTCTTTTCCTTCCACCTTCCTTTTTCCAGCTTTGGGAATACACCATAATGATACAATTATGCTGATTTGGTATTGCTTACCACACTCATCTGGTTTTGGGTAAAATGGTGAGGTAACAGCTCAGGCTTGAACAATGGAGATCATTCAGATGTTCAGCATATTACATCAGGCACTGCCTCTCTCATGTTAGTTTTCAAATTGTAACATGGTTTTCCTATGTTTTGTAGACCCCAATGAGAAAATAACAGAAGTTGTCGCTCCAGTCAACCCAGCTGCTGAATTGCTGAAACAGGGCGCAGGTAAAATAAAATACAAATCCTACAAATAATGGCAACAATAAGGGTAGTTGGGATTAAGTTATGGCTGACTGTAGACCAGAAGGTTGAGGACTCCTAAAAGAGGAGTCAAAGCAATGACATACTACCACTGTTGGGCTTATAAGCAATGTCCTTTACTGCTTGAGTTGTTCCTTTTAAGACCATATAAATGGTTATTCCCTCTTGGAAATGAGAACATGCGTTGCATTAAAATTAGTTTTGGATGTTTTGAGTGATCATATCAATTGTTGTGTGAACTTCAGAGAACACACAGTAAATTTTGACCAAAGTATGTAGAAATATGATGTTATGTCAGATATCAAGTGTGTTTAAATGCACTTAATAAACCAGATTTAGTCAGTATCTGATCAATAAAGTTACATGCAATTGGGTAATCAGATAATGAGAACGCTCCAGGATTGCATCACTCAGATTTGTGTTTTTTACTCAACAAATAATATCATACACTGCATTTCAGAATCTGCCCCAAGTCTTTGGTATCCATTTCATAGGTGCTGTGTTCAGTTCCAGGGTTTCCAGATCCCACCAACCACATCTATGGCATCTAGCCAAAATAAACCTTCTAAAAGCCCAAAAAGCTACCCAATATGTCAGAGAGTAAGCACTCTCTGAAAATTAATAATTACAATGTATATTTTCCATTTAATAAATAATTATAATGTATATTGTCCATTTAACTCTAGAACTTGAACAATGTCAACTTGCATGAATACGAGAGAGTGATCAGATCAGGGAACAAGTCCAAATAAGCAACTATACTTTAGAAACAAGCTACAAAAATCTTTTTCGAAAGGGACTCAATAGGAAATAAGCCCAAAATCATGTTGATTAAGAGGACCTGACAACTAGCTGCTTCCAGGACGTTTGCCCGCATGTGCAGACTGAGAATACAGATTGAAATCAGAGTAAGGATAAAAATGAGCTAAAATCAACTCTCTTTCTAGACCTAAATCCAATCTGAAAAATTGAAATACACTGTTAAAATCATCTAAACACACATTAGTGCAGAATTTATGATTGGATTATTAAATGTTAGTGCCTAAGCTTGACTCGGTGCTGCAATATCCAGTGAAAAGTGAAGGCTACTTTAGAAGATGTGTAAAATAAAAACACCCACGTTTTGGTGTAATGCTTGGCTATTCACAAACCTTTGACAATTTCTTATAGCATAATGACTATAGTACTGTTGAATGGGGAATGTCTCATGGGAATATAATTTACTCTGTTGAAGAATTGTACTATGATTGTAACATGGTAGCTAATTCAATGTAAAGAAAGTCCATGAACAGGTGTAGTTAAAGACAAATGGCAGTTCTGAACCTCATTCGTTCTATTGTCATTGTGAATATAGGGCCGAAGAGTGCTGTTGATTCCCATGGTAAACCCAGTCATCCTTTTGTTCTATGCTTCTCTATGTTCTCTTCTGACTGATGCATCTCAGATAGATGGTATCTGCTGCCTTGAGACTGTGCATGGACAGCGTAACCAAACACCAGAGTCTGTATCCGTGTCTATCGTATCTGTCCACTAAAACCTGGCTGTTCTTTACTGTAGCTGTCAGGTCACTGTGTTGTTGGAAATTACTGATTCTAGGTGGCATGGTTTGAGATAAACTGCACAGCATGAACCTAAGAGAATCGAACAAGTAGAAAACGATTCTCGAATATACTAACGTATTGCTTTGAATGTGAAGACTGAACGGTTCCAAGATCTACTAAATAACAATACAGCTTGTTTGTTTTTCACTTTCAGTACAGTGTAAATGAGAAATGATTAAATTAGTGTAACTCTGTTACACCAACTGATGTGAAAATATTTTTTCCCAGCATGCAACGTTCTCTACATAAACTCAGTCGACATGGAGTCTCTGACCGGACCACAGGCCATCGCCAAGGCCATTTCAGAAACCATGGCCACCAACCCACCTCCCATGGCCACAGTGGTTCACTTTAAGGTGTCGTCACAGGGCATTACTTTAACAGACAACCAGAGAAAGTAAGCTTAATTTTTTGTTGTACTGTGCATAAGTCTTAAGCCATCGTTAGATTTGTTTTAACTTGGATTATATTAGAATATATGTATATACAGTCTGATCCTGTCCATGCCCCATTGCTGTCAGTATGTTTTGGGTGACCATACACTTTACTGAACAGTCAATGTGTGACACTCGTTTCTTCCTTGGTACTCTCATCCAATCTAAAAGCTTTTCAGATTGTAGAATAATTAACCGGGGATCCCGATGAAGGTGTCAAATTCTGCTAATGCTCACACTAAGTACTGTACTTTCCACTCTTGCCTATTCTATTTGTTGTCTAATAAAGAGACAGAAATCATTATATATTGTCATTATCCCATTGCTAAGACAACAAATCTAGTCTAAGACTTTTGCACTGTATACTATGTGTATTATTTGCTATATGATTTAGTTTTAAGTAAAAGTTCTGTTGTCTAACATAACATTTTATGTTACTCCTCAGACTTTTCTTCCGACGCCACTACCCCATCAATACAGTCACTTTCTGTGACATTGACCCCCAGCAGAGGAAGTACGTATCCCTAAGCCTATTCTGTGCCACCCACACCAAACAGTATGTTATTTGATCAGTATTGTAACCTCTAGTTTTCGAGTATTATTGAACCACTGTTTCGTATGTTATTGTGTCTTTCCAGTTGGAATAAACCAGAAGGTGGAGCTGCAAAGTAAGTCCTGTGTACACATTAAGTGTACTATAATCTACTCTGGTGGAACATCTGTAATAAAAATCATGTATAGGCTTTACATCAGTAGGTAAAGCACTACTACATAATGTAGACCAGTAGGTTGATGCTTTCTCAGTCCTGGCACTGACAGCTTGCCACTGTTAGACCAGTAAGCAGGATGTGTGATATATGCTGCATAAATACAGTATATATATCGCTCAACTAATTAAATATCACCTAATTTTGTATGCAGTGTATTAAACTCCTCGATTTACAGTCAATTCAACTTTGTCAAAACGTATCCACATTGTAAACTGGGGACCTAACTAATATCTGTTATAATTCTTAACGCCTCGCCCTTGGATGGATGTTAAACATTGCATAGCTGTATATATTTGAGTAATATATAAGAGTCCAAACTTAACGGTCACAATAAAAATGTCCACACAAAATAAAGGAAGAGCCAGTTGTACAACAGAGGACAGAGGGCACAGTATGGCTGTGCTTTTCATCCCTTCTTGAAAACGAGAATTTCAATCGTGATTAATGACCGTAACAGAATAGTCCATGATATGAAGCGAGTACTGAAGCATGTGCGCCTTAACAAAATCTGTAAAGTGAACACTTAATGACTCAGGATTACGATCATGCTGAAGTCACAAGAGAATCACACACACACACACATGATGTTTCCCACCATGTACATATCATGAGATCGGTCTGGTGTCGCACTGATGTTTTTAATGATTTTAATAGAAAACATATGAAATGAAAGATAAATGAAAGATGGAAAAATCCATCATTAGCAATATCCTTTTATTCCGTCTCAGTAAGTCCCTGGATGTAGCTGTTAGTGTCAGAAGAACAACTGAAGCCTGTGATGATGTTGTATATAAGAGGGTTGGGAAAATGTCAGAATAGAGCAGTTATCACAGTTAGTATGGCAAATGAGAGCATGTGAATTTGGGTTGGATGATAAGCAGCGGTTTTGCGGTCATGGTGGCGGTCTATTGTAGTGTCACAGGAGCTTAGTCTGCTAAGGAGATTAGTTTATCGGTCAGCCTATCCTCACCTTTGGACAGGAGATTTGCGTAGTGACCGAAAGAGGAAGGTCATGGGTACATGACAAAAATTAGGTTTCTAAGCTTGGTACATGAACTTACTCTGTATGACAAGGAGAAATATTCATTAATATAAAGAAGCCTTGGATTAGCTCCTTCAGATCAAAAGGAACCAATTGAGTTGCTTTGGGTTCTTACAAGGATGCCCCTGGTCGGCCCCACTGTAGCTATTTAAGGTGCATTTCTCTAGAGAGAGAAAATGTGACAAACCCAGGACTTGCTGGGGTGATTCCATCTCACAGTTGGCTTGGGAATGTTGGGAGTCTGTTCCACAATGGCCTGATCTTAAGACAGAGCCACAAAGGATCTGATTTTCTTTTCTGTAGTGTATTTCAATTGTTGAAACAATAAGAACAATTATTAAATAAAGAGTAATTATTTCAAATGTTTTCTCTTTTGTTGTCCAGGTTCTTTGGTTTCGTGGCCAGAAAGCAGGGCAGCACGACAGACAACGTCAGTCACTTGTTTGCTGAGCTGGACCCTGACCAACCGGCCACCGCCATCGTCAATTTTGTCTCCAAAGTGATGATCGGCTCCCAGAAGCGATGAGCTACTTTGCCTTTTCCCTGGAGGACTGCTTTCCCTTGCGTTTACCTTTCAATGTAATATTTCCCCCTATGTTTTCTTACGATTGGCCGAGTATTAGACCGGGAGTGTGTACTTGAGTGCGTGCGTGTGCATAAAGTGTGTGCAAGTGTCGATGCGTGTGTGTCAGTAGGTGTGTAGGTGGCTAGGGTGTGAAGCTAAGATGGAGACAGAGGAAGTGCAGTGGAGGAGGAGGGATGACCTGATAAAAGGAGAGAGGTGTCGTTCATCTCTGTGCAGGGTTTACTTTAGATAGGAGGGACTAACATTGTTGAGTGTTGCTTTGAAAAGAAAATGTATAAAGAGGGACGTTGATGTGATTATAAAGCTTTTCGAATTGATACCAAAGACAGGATATATGTGTAATTATTTGAAAGGTTTTTTTTTTTCTTTGTAAAATAAGACTACTTATTCAGAGGATAGGACCTTTCCTGTTTAGCCTATTGCTTTAGGAGAAATGCGCATGTTATCACGTATTTCCTGGCCTAGCATGGGTGTGTTCGGTTTCATATATACACCGATTTTACTAGCATAAAAAGTGGCTGTGTTTCACAATTCTGCTGATATTGAGCTCTGAAATTCCAGTCCAACCTTAGCTTGAAAAAACCAGAAGCAAAAACCATTATTAAAAAGACATTTCTCTGTCTCTCTTTCTCTCTCTATCTCTCTCACTGCTTTCTCTGACCTCTGATCTTCAGACATTCAATGCTCTTCCTCTGTTCACACTTACTACTGTATGACCCGGTCCATTTTCTAACACTCCACCGTCTTTAAGTCAGGTCCAAGCAGTCAGTGGGATTTTCCAGGCCAAATGTCTATACAACAAGTAAGCTAAATATATATGTAAAAGTGACTTAACTGAATATTTATTTTGCTACATTGCTTTGTAACACATAACCTTGCCTATATTGTATAGTCTACATTTAAAAAAGGCTTTGAAAAAATAGTATTTTTGGCTAAGATTTCAAACACAAGAGGTTTTGAGAAGTATTTAGTTATGTATGATGTAAAGTGTGTGTATTTGTGTTTTGTATTGTTTTCACTGCCTCGTTTCTTACGTTGGGTTCGACGTTAGGAGCTGACACTGTTTTCGTAGAAAGGACATACATGCTTTGCTAAAAACAAACCAAAAAAAAGCATGCTTAACACGCTTTATCACACGTAGAAAGTTCCTGGCAACTTCCTGACAAAACATATTTTTTGATTTTGAACAGGGTTAAACTCCTGTTTCCTTCAATCCCTCAGTGCTATTATGCCTCATAGATTGGTGTCACCTGTCATTGCTGATTGAGTCACCTATCAGCACCTCCTAATGGTTAATGGTTTGAAGAATGAATGGTTTGCAGTGTTTTAACTGTAATTTGAAAAAAAAAATAGGTCAAACCCCATTATGTCCATTAACATAGGGGTGTATTGAGAGAAGCAAAAAAGGAAAAACAACCACCTTTGTTGTTTGTAAATATTTTATTTTGCCAAAGATTTTATTTCTCTTTTGTATGACTTTTTTGTTAACTATTGATGGCTCCCTGGTTGTGCTGAAGTTAGGCTCATTGTTTACCGGCTTTGGAACGAACTTGCATATGGCTGCTCGCTTTCTTTAGCTTAAAAATGTCAAAGCACTTACCGTTTATGAGCTGTAAGGACAGAAAACTGTCATTTTTTGAATGTGCTTACAATTCAAAACAGTATGAGTTAGAGAAGCTTGGATTATAATAATTATACTCCATTGTATCCACAGTTCACTCACCCTTAGAACAGCTCACGTACTATTTATTATGGATCTATGCATGTCTGCATCATATTGATTGTTTTTTTATTTCTCCTGTCCTACATTTCCGTATGCAAGTCAACAGTGTTGCGTCTCTGACATGCGCCTGGTCATTGACAATAGCTCTTGGTCTAGAATGGGTGAATGTGATACTATTTGCTGTACAGAACCATGTGCTACTTGCTTTATATTGTATGACTTCATTGTTTTTGAAAGATAAAACATATTAAAGAGCAATCCAACTCAGATTCATTAAAGTACACTGTCCCTTGAAAGCATTTGTTTCTTTCTTATTTTTTGTCCATTTTATCTGCTCCGCTTTGCACTTACATTTAACATTTAGTCACTTAGTAGACGCCATTGTCTTGCAGTCCTGTACATTAAACGCTAAGTACCTTAACCAGTGCCGGCTCGGCAGAGGCGGGACCTGAACCCTGAAATTTTGTTCACAGTCAGACACCTTTACTGCTAGGACGCCACAGTCTGTAGACCTACAAAATACAAACTGTAGTCAAACTGTTGCTCTGCATTGTGTGTGCTGGTACACCTCAGTTTCACTGGTAGCAGTCCTCCAACCAAAAGTCTTCCGCCAACAGCGTCCTCAGGGCAGCATCACTAATGAGCTCTGATATAGGATTAGAAAATGATTAACAGGAATTGCCTTTTTCTCTGACTTTACATCACTTTTTTTGGAAAGTGTGAGGAAACCAGGAGTAAAATAGAGTAAAATCTAGAAGTACCTAGAGTAAAATCACTCAGATATGGATGGCTGATGGAAGCAAACACAAGTCTTAAGGTCACAGTTCTAATCAGGGTGTCATTATGGTGAATAACATAAAAATATAATAATTACAAAAAAGTTAATGAGAATTACTATACCTATAGTCTTTTTAAAAATTATCATGATCTAAGATGTGACTAATCTTAGTGCTTTGCCTTATAGATTTGCTGACTTAATTGCTCTTCTTGGGCTACACTGCTTTAGGTGATCAGCAAGATATACAGTCGATTCCGGTTAATCGGACCACATCGGTACGCGATGGTTTTGGTCCTAATAAACGGCAGGTCCGATTAAACGAACATGCCCTGGGTTACAAGACGGGACATGCTATGTAACATATTAAATGTTTATTAAACTTTTTTTGTGCGATTTACAAGTATAGAGAACATACAAACAAGAACTACTGTTGCTTACAAACTTTATTCATTAAAAAATACATTTGCAAACAGGTTTTTCGAAACGATCTACAACACAATGTATAGGTACTCAGCATGCAAAGCATAATACTGTAAAAAACAAGTTCTTA
>JAVSBV010000121.1:1455971-1469860 GCA_033117975.1 Parotocinclus spilosoma
AATTTGGAATAAGGCTGTAACGTAACAAAATGTGGAAAAAGTGAAGCGCTGTGAATACTTTCCGGATGCACTGTACCCAAAATGGATTTGTCACACCATGGTCACTCTCTTGGCTGTAGAAGGTTTAACTAGATGTAGCTGCCAGATGCTGCTGTTGCTCAAATTTATCTGTTAATATTTACTTTCTGTTTATGAGTATTTTTTTAGTCTGTTAATATGTAGGTTCTGTTATTTGATCTATTACTGCAAACACATTTGATAAATATGTTTACTAGTTATATTAATTTTAACCTTATATTCATTTTACAAAAGGAGGATGGGTCTCTTTTTTAATCTTGGTCCACACAAGGTTTCTTCCTTATAGTGTTTAGGTAGTTATTCCTCGCCACTGTCAACCTGTTCAGTTTGAGATTGGCCAGAGAAAATAATCTAATACTCTGCTTTTTGGGGAGCAGTAGTATTCTGCAGTGCTTGCACCTAATGATAGATGACTGTAGTTGCATTGAAGCTAACCTGTGTTATGATTTGTAATAGGACCCAAGGATGCGGGAGAGACGGAATCCCACAACGTATAATAATAGTGGCAAAAGGGCCCGAAGCGCCAGGGGGTGAGCGTGAGCTCGGCGCACGTATGGCAAGAGTAAGCCAAGCTGGGGAGCGTCCCATTTAGGACGGGCAGCCGGCTGGAGTGAAGCTCGTTGAGTGCAGACGGCAGAAGAGCATGAGCTCAGGCGTGCGAGGAGCTCACGAGTACAGGACAGGAGACACTCAAAGTGCCCCTAAAACACTTAATACCTCGGGGGTTCCCTCCGTACTCGTCTGTCAGCACTAAAAGTCCCAGGACATAACCAACTATCCCTAAAGGTGAAGGCAATACCGTAACGAAGGCGTACCAAATGAAGGTACCGAGTGGAGTAAGATAGCCTGGCCACGAACAGCGCTAAAACCAACACCTAAATAACAGGAGAAGCAGCTGTTCAAAATCAGGTCGAAAATGGCTCCTGAAAGGGTAACAACGGTCTTTGAACAATAATGGTGTTGAATACACTTCCAGAAACATCAGGTCAGACTTTCACAGCACCGTGCTTCTTTACATACAACAGGACGCCCACTGACATCTGATTTTAATCCTGTTCATTGAAAACACCTGATTCCAGGTTCACTTTTTAATCTTTAGAGGTTATCGTACATTTACCATTTACAGAGGAATAAAATTCCATCATTTTCTACAATATGGACGGCACGGTGGCTCGGTGGGTAGCACCACTGCCTCACAGCAAGAAGGTCCCGGGTTTAATCCCAGGGTGGAGGGGCCTGGGTCCATGCTGTGTAAAGTCTGCATGTCCTCCCTGTGTCTGCGTGGGTTTACTCCAGGTTTTCTCCTACAGTCCAAAGACATGCGTGCTAGGTTAATTGGTGTCTCCAAATTGGCATTGACTTGTGTGTATATATGTGACTGGTGTAAAGATGAACTTATGTATAGATGTAACCTTGTGTGTGTGTCGCTGAGATGACCACTGATGCCGATAGCGACGTTAAAGAAGCCAAACAAACAAACAAACCACAGTAAAAAACAAAATTTACCAAATATAATATTTTTGTCCCTTTTCCAGAATTCTTAGTTCGATTTTGGTGGTCTGGCCATTACTTCAGATGCTCTGGTATCGTCCTGATGGGAAGCTTTAACTCTTTATATTTATCATAGATCTGTATGTACAGTAGTTTGTCATGTCTGTCAGTAGAAAGGTAAGACATAATAAGAAATGAGTTGATCCCTTTGTCATAGGACAACGTTAAGATCAGAAACATGAGACAGAGCCCAAACTAACTTAGGTTAAACACTACGGGTTAAAGACTTGCCTCTAACATTGCATGGGTAAACTTTGAGTATAAAAAGATCACTAATTCAGGGTTTAGATTACCTAAGGCAACAAGATACCAATCACTGCATACAATTGATTCAATGGTGAAACACTAGATACATTATTTGATTTTAGCAGCTGACTGTAATGGGGGCTATGCGGGTCTAAATGCCTGTGTGATTTGGGGCTCCGATTAGGCTTGAGGTTTGATGGCTATCTTTGCCAGGCTGTAAATGACTCTGGCTGTGTATAATAGAGGCCTGTGACTGCCAGGCCTGTTTGCTCTGTGAGGAGGGGGGTGTAGTCAGGTACAAGACAGAGAATTTGTTTAGAAGGCATGGTTTGCGGTTCACGGCCTGACCAGAGTGGATCATTTGTTTGTGCCTGGTTTGTGTTTCCCTTTGTTAACTCTGGGTTAGGGTTACAGTGAGAGGTGAGAATGGGTTTGTAATTGTGCCCCACACTGAGACGTGCATCTCCAAACACAGGCATGCACTGTCCTTGTAATCATCATGATATGTGCAATTGTGGAACATAGTGATTTATAGGAAAACTGTATACAAGTACACAAGAGCTGTGCTTATTAAGGGGTAACAGAATGCGTTCTCAGTTTTTCTTCCTTGTCTGTAAACTAACACAACTAACACAGGAAGCATTAGTGGTTTGTGTCTTTTGGATAGTGTTCAGCTGTTCATTAGTTTCACTACTAATCTACTCCTTGACACCTAAACACAGAGGATTTTTAACACTGATTGTGTGTAGTACAATAACTCACTGTTATCAAAAGCTGGTTTTATATGATCCTATATGATATGGATTGTATTAAGTATCATCTTAACTGTATAGGAAAAAAAATCATCAATGGTGCATTGTCTCTTTTCCAATACTTTATTACCTTAAAAGGGCCAATCCCAAATTAAGCAAGCCTAGGGCGACAGTGGAAAGGAAAAACTCCTAAAAAAAACTAAAAAAAGAAGGAAGAAAGAAGAGTCAAAAATCCTCCTTGGGTGGCCTAGGTGTTAATTGAAATAATTAAGTTGTAGTAATAATAAAATTAAATGAATAATAGGATTTGAATCAATAGTAAAATGTAAAGTAGTAATACAATTTGAAATAAATAACTAAATACATTTAAGATAATGAGTCCTCAGCCGTAATATTGGAGGCACTTCGTCTCCTAATAACGAATAAATGTACAGAGTTACTGCGCTCTGGTGGGAGCCAGTATGGTGGGACTGGTAATTGTTGACCAGTAGAGTAATGCTAAGGTGGAGGATCATCTAAGTGTGTGGTGCTGGAACTGGTAACCGGAACATCAGCTCGGAGATAAAAGAGAAAATGTAGTTACTTATGGGTTAGGAGCACTGAGTCTATTAGCAGTCACTGATGCTATATCGACTTATTTGATTTACATTACAGGGTATTACAGTCTTCCTGTCCCCTGTTTTCCTGTAGACTGGGATTTTTGCCACTGCAGGTAGACCTGTATGACCGTATGCTTTAATACACCTACAAATTAAGCTACTTCCTTCACACCATGGCTTTTGGTATACCCAAATGTAATCACTCCCATTTGCGACCCATCTTCTACACTGCAGCACCTCTAGGTATGAGCTTATTCACCAATCATCCTTGTGCAATGCCACCTGCAGGAGCCTGTAGGTACTACTATGTTAAACACCTCTATGTATTGACAGGCAGAGGTACACCCTAAGCCAGCAGACCATGGCAGTGTTTTGAAAATGCACCACCCGACCTGCATTTTGCAAGCCCCAAACCCAAGCGCTGATAAACTGCCATTTCCAACAGCTGACTCATAAGCACTGAACCAAGCAGTTCCCCGTATTCCTTCAAAAACATATGCAATATGCAATATGGATATATGTGTAGAGCAAAACAAAATAATAATAAATACATTTAGCATTTTATTCATGTTATTTTAGCAGACGCCCTTATCCAGAGCGACTTACAACTGATATAGTTTTACAAACCAAGCAATCGTATGTTAAGGGCCTTACTCAGGGGCCCAACTGTGGCAGCTTGAAAGAAGTGGGATTTGAACCCTGGACCTTTAGGTGTAGAGTCCAGTACCTTAACCGCTAGGCAACCACAATCCCATTATAGTTGGTTAAACTTCTCAAAGTAAAGTCAAAATGAAGAACTATGAAATCTAAATATCACCAAGTCCACATTCCCTGCAGCTGTCCAAAATGAACATACTTTCAAATTAACCAAAACAGAACTATATTCTGTGAAAACACTGTTCAGTAAAATAAACTTCTTTTATTCAGTGTATTTTCTACTCCCTTTCCAAATATTTTATTACCATTTTCAGCTGCCTTTGTTCATCATCTGGATTTTGGTGGTCTGGCCATTACTTCAGATGCTCTGGTGTCGTCCTGATGGGAAGCTGAGTGAAAGTTTCATACGACAGGAAGTGACTAAGCCCAGTACCAGGATTCCTGGCTGGAGGCACCAATGAGTGATGTCATGTTCTTACATTTCACAGGGTTACTAAGCATTGGCTCGCTGTTTGGGAAAAGAACAAAGGTGTGGGAAGTGCCTGCTTTCTTAACCTTTGCTTGCACTTGACTCAAGTTACGCAGTGTTGGGACCTATCAAAGCTATGGGAAGCTGACCTATGTGGTACATTAGTTTCTGTTAAAGTGTAGTCTTCTGCGTCATGGTCCCATAAAATAAGGTACAATGACAAATAAAAATGAGAGTACAAATGAATGACTTTGTGAAACACGTATTTAACAAGATACTCGCATAGAACTGCAGTTTCGTACAGAATAGCAGATGCAGTTATCCAGAGTGCCTTACAACTCGTTAAGCTTTACATGAACCAAGCCAATAAATTGCTTAATGATTCAAAAGGAGCAGTTTGGCAGTCAGTATTCCAGTACTCAACTAGGTTTTCTATGATTGCCCCAGTCTACCCCAGCTAGTGCCTTAAGTGTCAGTTAACTATTAACTTATACAAAAAATAGGGAATATTTTAAAATGAAATATTTTATAATTACATATCCCTTATATTTTTGTGAGCAGTTAAGTATCTTAACCACTGGGCCACACTTTTCCAGCCTAAAACATTGCCTACAGTGGCAGCTTGGCCATGATACTATCAACTTTATGATTAATGGTCCTGCATTTTAACCATTTAGCCCATTACTGTGCCTTCTACTGCAATGCCTCGAGTGGCAGTCAACCCACAACCAATATTCCAGTAGATAAACTGGTAAGCCACCACTGCATCGATCTGAACCCTCAACCTACTGGTTGGAATAGTCCAACAGCAATCCAGTAAGCTAGCTGCAGAGCCACCACTGCCTCAAGGGACTGAACCCTCAAACTTAATCAACAGTCCAATACCATAACCACTTGGGCTTTACTTCCCCTATCTATGGCAATGACTTCAGTGGCACATCTGGGACTTCAGTAGCCCAGATTTTTAACAATTTGCCAGTCTTTGGCAATGCTTTGAGTGGCAGTCAACCATGAACATTACATGTGGCCATCAATAGCCCAGGTTCTGCAGCAGTCTCTGCCTTAGGCTTTACTTCCACAGTCTAGGACACTGTCTTTTGTGAAAGATCTTGGACTTGGTCCCTCAACAGCCCCGCTCCTTAACCACTTGATTAAAAACAGTCTTTGTCAATGCTTTGAATGGCAGCCAATCCTCAAACAGTAGTCCAGAATCTTTGCTGCTTACTGCTGCCTTAATTTACAAAAATGCATCGAGATGCAGCTTGGCCAGGTTGGGGCTGACCCCTCAAAATTCTGGTCAGAAGTAATGCCCAAAATCTTAGCTCTTTGGGTATTACAGTTTCCTATTTTGGCAGTGTCTTGACTGGCAGTCAACACTCATCTGAAGTAATATTGTGTTATATTTATTACCCAAATGAGGATGAGTTTTCCTTTTGAGTTTGGTTCTTCTCAAGGTTTCTTCCTCTCAATCTCTGGGAATTTTTACTTTCCACTGTCGCCATTTGGTTTGCTCATTAGGAACAATAGAATCCAATTTGTGACAATTGTTCATGTATCTATGTAAAGCTGCTTTGTAACAATGTCTATTGTAAAAAGCACTGAATTCAGAGATGATCCAGAACCATCACTGTGTGGTCACCGATAGCTCAGGCTATGCCCCAGTGAACCCTGTGAGTGGCAACTTGCCGACGATGGGACGTGGACACTCTAACTTCTTCTTAATGTCCCAATACCATAACTGCTTGCCACCACTGTTCTACTCTGGTGAAATGACTCACACAGCAGTCAACACATAACCTTCTGTTCAATATTGTAATCTCTTGGCTATTGGTCATTAGGGTGGAAGTGTCTCAATCTCACTGCTTGTTATGACAAATTTACAAATGCTTATGGAGTGAGGTGTCAAATCAAGAGCTGCTTAATGTTACAATCGTCATTATCCAAATAGAAAACAGATTAAATAAAAGAATATTACAGTGATTACACAATCTTAAATATTACTTTTACTCCCTCTCTTTCTACTTTTAACTCTATTTCTTCTTTGTTATGTAAGAATCCTGCTTTAAGGCAAATTGAGTCATTGTCCAGTTAACACCACATCTTATGTATTCTTTTAAGAAGGTCGCTGTTCTTAAGGAATTCATGACCCACAGCACTTGAACCCTGTCTTTAGCTCAGGAAGACTGTGTCTGTGACCCGGCGAAGACCTAGCTAATGTCAAAATGATCACTGAATGTGAGAGGAAACATATTTATACATGGTGTTAGGCTCAAGTCATGTTCAAAGGGTCATCTCTACATTTTGAGGCCATAATGCTGTTTGACTGTTATGACATTGCTCTGGAAAGCACACTGAAAACATTTCAGTCCAAATGAAACCCATTATCTCAAAGGCAGGGTTGGGACTTGTCATGTGCACATGTAAATAAGCTCAGCAGGATAAACACTAGAGTTCCTTTTTGTGGAGGTTGATTTTCTTTATAAAAGAATACACGAAAATGTTTTCACCAAATAAATGCAACGACTTTGCCAGATCCTTTTCACACGCCACGCTAATCAAGTATGAACGCTTTCGAACACAGTTCCCTAAAGGAGGCCCTCACGGTTCCAGACTACTTAGACTAAGACTATTATGGAATGCCTTACAAATATGGGCCTAGACCAACCACATATTAAGTAACCACACTCTCAAACATCTGTTTACGTCCAAGATCAGTGGGTTTGATGTCCCTTTAAAGTCGCTGTGTTTTAGCAAATTGTTATACTGCCTTTCATGGCTCACTGTGTCACGTTTAGCCAGGATCCACTTTCATGTGGGACTGCAAGGACCATCCCGTTTTAGTGCTGCTCTAATGACTTCCATGTGTATGTGTATCATGACAGCACATGAATGGCCCATGAAGGTGTCTCTGAAGTTTCACTATATTGTTCGGGAGGAGTGGAAACATGAGAATGGTCTGGTGTATGTAGCGGAGCTCGGTTATTTTATCTTATTACCTTCATACGAAGCCATTTGCTGAACATGAGAGCACTGGCATTAGCTCAGTTACTGGCTCAGACCTTTGCATGGTTAAAGTCAAATACTGTGTTAGTCAAAAGAGCTTAAAGTGAGTTTAAAAAGGCACAATTTCTGAAAAAAAAATCTTAGAGGTATTTAATAAAGCTGTTCCAATCTGCCTTGAAATGTGTAGGTAGGGGTTGAACCTTACTGGAATGCATATACATTTACAGAAGGACATCATTATGTGAAGCAATTTACAATTAAGTTATGCAGTTCAAGGTTTCTCAAGTGCTCAGCAATGGGTAGAGCCAAGATTTGAATTTACAACCTACCGTTAATTGGTCTATAGCTTTACCCATTGAGCCCCTCCTTTCACATATAGACCAGTGTAAACCACTGATATCAGTCCTGCTCCAACCCTGAATCAGAAAAGCTTGGGATGGTATGTAACATTTAAAAAAATGGACAATGCAAGAAATGTCATGTGCATTTGTGGTCAAATTCCTTACATTTTAAATGAACCCTTCTTGCTCCTAATGGTCTACATTGTCGTTGGTCCGGAGCACACTGTTGCTTCCAAAAACGGCTTGGAATACTTATTATTCTGACCACAATTTATATTACCAATATGTGATGTTCCATCCCAGATGTCTTTGAGACCAGGGAAGCGAATGCTTGTTCTGGACGTTGTTCTTGTCCAAAGTAAAGTTTTAAGTGGCATTTGTGAAATAACTGCATATTGTAGTGCTTGTCAAAGTTTTGCCAAAATCTCTTGCCCCTGTGGTTCTATCAGCTATTGATGAATGACAGTTCTTGATGCAATGCAGTTGAGTAATCAGAGAATACAGTTTAGGATTAAGCGCCTGCCCTTTTTGCACTGAAATTCCATGAATCGTTTCATAATACAGAACGTAATATGTAAATCCCTTGCAATCTCTCGTTGAGGATCATTGATGTAAACCACTTCAGTATTTTTTTTTCAATCTTCTGCCCATCTCTGCTCTTCAAAGATTCTTTTGGGGATATTGATTTTGTACCAAATCATGATTACAGTCACATCATTTTTATGAATTACAGGAATGGATGCTGGAATGGAAATATGTTTGGTTCATACTGTTCCATAACATTTTCTGATTCGGGGTTGTGAAACCATCAGGATGTTATGAGAGTTATCACATGACAGGTTTCAAAGAAGACAAGGACCTAAGTGTAGGAATCACCAGGGACCTTTGCGGGAGTCAATGAACTTCATGGTTTCCTCCCAGAGGTTTCCTGCTGGTGAGCTGTTGTCAACTCCAGTCACTCAACCAGAGCAAGAAAAGGACAAATGACAAGATGAGCGGTGAGGTGAAGTGTGAATATTAAAGGCCTTTGTAGACACAGCTGCAGAGCAGCTTTCTAAATACATGCTGTTGATGATATAATGAAACTGTACTCGTTTCCCATTACTGAGAGGACATACAAAAGAAAGAAATGCTGGACAGTTTTGGTTTCACAAACCAAATGGAAAAACGGTGGTCCATAATTCCTAACATACTGCTTAGAATCAGCTTGGGGGTGAAACTGAAAAGCAAAATAACTTCTGGGAAAAATCCAGAGCTACTGCTAGAGTTGCAAATTAGCTGATTATTTGAGCCAAATGCCACTGAACGGTTAAATAACGGCATGTGCACACCTCCTGTAAACTGCTTCAAACCCTCAAAGTGTTTTGGATGACTGCTGCGGTTCATCCGGAGTTCATGAGAACACAAGCAGAAACTCGTTCACATCCACATAAAAGACCCAAACAACAAACACTTTGAATCTGAACAACATCAGGGCCAGTGACATATTATAGGTTGTGTTATAATTGTATTAAATACTGTATGTTCTTGTTTTTCCCCCCACCTTACTGAATTCATACCGTAGTTAATATTCAATTCATAACAATATTTGTTCTGTTATGTGCCTCCCATGTAATGAAGATGTGGTTAGAAAGCAAGACTCTGTGTGCGTAATTCACCATGGTAACTTCCTTTGGAGTCTCCGAGAGACAGACCCTGACTAGACGTTCGTTATTCACCTTAAAGCAGGAGAGGTGATACCTTTCACTGTTTGTTCCTTTTGGGTTTCCTCCAGGTACTCCTACATGCTGTTTAGCTGGCAGCTATAAAGTGTCCCAGTGTGAGTCAGTGCATGTACATGTGCCCATGAGGGACAACCAAGGTTGGTTCTGACATCAAATTGAATCGATTTGACAAAGAAGATGAAAATCAAATAACTCTTAAGAATTTGATCTCATACACAGGAGGAAAGGTTCCCCAGATTAAAGCACCTGATTCTTATGCAGCCGAGATGTTTTTTTTTTCACTTGTGCATGTGGTTGCTCATTTGGGATCTAGCTGAATTTCATTATAAAATAAGTGCTACATAAATGAACCAAACCTGAACTTCATGTTCAGCATCTTTTCCTGTTGTTGTCTAAGTGTGAATGCAGTATATGTCATATGTCATTAAAAATCAACAATCAGACCAAGAAGCACAAAAAACGCTCTTTGAGGCTTCAGTACGAATATAACTACACTCTAAAAAGTATTCTGTGGCTTTATGGATACCACAGTAATAAGAATGTATACTACTGTTGCAAAATACTGTACGTAAATCTCACTTAATCAGCTCATTGAGTTGGACATACGGAAATAAGTGTTAAAAATCCAGCTATTTTAATCTTAATTTCACTTATATGTCCATTAAATTAAACTAAATGAAAAGCCAAATGATAGACAGAAATATTTTTTCAGATATGTTAATATTTTTGTCAATTTCAATTGAAATTTAACTACTTGTGCTGATCATTTTGATCAATTTAAGCAATAATCAAGTGCTGAAATTATTGCTACTTTCAAATCAACAGTCTTTATCTTTTACAAAAACTTTTTGTAATTGAGTAGGTTCTGTTTATCATCATGAACGGCCTATGAAATGGAACTCAGTTGCCTTGACAACAGCCCTTTTCTATTTTGCCTATTTTTGGGATTCTCTCAAGGGTTAACCTCAACTTACTATCCTATTACATGAATTATCTTGAATATAATTTCTGCTTAATTCACACAGGGTCATGAGCCTGGCGGTGCCCACCCCGCAACTCTAGACTCCCTAGACGGGGTGCCAATCCATCATAGGGGGTATACACATGCCCAGTCAAACACTAAGGGCCACTTTAGAGACAGCAATTAACCTAACACGCATGTATTTTGGATCAATATCCACTATTAATAGTTAAATATGGGTTTTGTTATGTTGAGTGATGGTAATACTATGGAAAGTACATTTTTAAGAGTTACAACAAGCAAATAGCATCCATTCATCGGAATGACTTATGCCATGTATCATGGAAATAACTTGCAGTGTGATTCTAATGTTTAATTAGTTATTCCATGTATTGGCTGTAGAATTTTCTGTACTCATGACACAAAGTTTATCAACTTTATCCACTAGGTGCCCTCCAGGTGCCATTCAAATGCTGGCAACTTGGCTTGAAATCATGAAGGTTTCTGTATCCCCAGGATTTGAATCCTCAGAACAGAAGTTGTTGAAAGTGCTTATGCTGAACAGTGCTGTAGTGTCTACAGCTCTGGACTGCACTTAAAAAGTCTGTGAGTTGAAATCGTGGCTCTGACACAACTGGGCCCCTGAGCAAAGCCCTTAACCTATAATGACACAGCTCAGTTGTCAGTCAGTCTAAAAAAGGGCGTAAATGCTGTAAGAGTAATCCACTTACCCTTGAGGCCATAACTTAAAACAAATTATTCCTTGTCTCTCTGATTTCTGTAGCCCACTCAAGGGTTTTTCTTGAGCTTTTGGATAATTTGGGCTATTTTAGATGTGTCAGGTCTTGAGGGGTAGCTTTAGGGTGTCGTCACACGCTCTGGAATTGAGTCTATGCAGACAGTGTGCTTGGTTTTACTTTATTTGGGTGTGGTTTTAGGGACCCTTATCCCACCGGAAAACAGTGGCCTGGGGTGGATGAATTACGAACCATAACATATGCACTCCTTTCTCAGCAATCCTATCCTGGGGCCAAACAAAACATAACAGGATTGCTTTTACCTGTCACCCTAAATCCGATGTTGAATGGGACCCTGTAATGAGGCAGATCAAATAGATTATGCAAGACCCTTGAGCTACAATGCTTCATCCAAACAGCACCAAGCATAAAGTCAAGAAGCACTTCTTGATTCTCTTCAGCATATAAAACCAAAACAGTTGCTGTGTGGATGCCTCCCGATAGAGGTGTACCAGGCATGCCTAACTGGGAGGAGGCCCCTGTGTAGACCTAGGAGCTGCTGGAAGGAATATATCTCCCAGCTGTCCTGGAAGTGGCTGGGGAACCCAGGAGGAGTTGATAGAAGATGCAAGGGTTTCTTTGTTTGCCCTGCTGCCACCGTGACGGTGAGATGAGATGAGATGAGATGAGATGAGGTATTGTGGTTGGTTATCTGACACATATTACTAGATATCTTACCAGAAAAGCTCAATAGAATCAGGAGAATAACCATTGTCTAAGCATAAACCAGTGGCAATTTTGCTTGTCGAGAGAATAGCAGAACAATGAATACGCACATTTTCAACATTTACATTTCCAGGACTTAGCAGACGCCCTTATCCAGAGCGACTTACAACTTATACAGTCTTACAATCCAAGCAATTGTGGGTTAAGGGTCTTTGCTCAGGGACCCAACTGTGGCAGAGGTGGGATTTGAACTGTGGACCTTCTGGTCCAGAGTCCAGTGACTTAACCACTAGACCACCACAGTCCCCACAACATGTCACATCTCAGTTGCTTTTAACCTCCAAAATATGCTACACCAGAATCCGTTTCACCCCGAAAATCAGGTTTCCTGGGACAGACAGAGTAACAAAGTGTACAAGGTTAAGTAATTTTCAAGGTTTTTTGTATATTGGATATTGGAAAAACCAAACAGTTGCTTCTCATAACAGAAGACATGACATAGAAGAGCTAGGACTTGTCATTTTGACAGGAATGGCCACTCTGTCAAATGCTGATTTGAACAAAGGAGTAAAAGAGTTCATCTATGTGAAAGGGATAACTAATCAAAGGGCCTAAAAAGTGCACCTCTCACTATCTTGCAATGCTGTGCTTGCAGCCACTCCCTAACCCTATGTGAATCCTATATATGGAATTTACATATGAAACTGATCACTATTGTTATGGGACTGGATTTTATCAGTTCGTTATGTAAATGTGATCTATATAGGATTGGGGTGTTTCCAACTAGCTGAGTGATAAAACTTTTCTTCCGCAAATACCCTGTGTCCTGATGAACTGGTTCCAGATATCATGTTGTGGCTCATTGATTTGTCGTGGTGGATTTCATTACAGAAGATGCTTAAGCGCTGTAACTTGTGCACTACCTAATTCATCCTGTCTAATCTTTACTGTTGCATAGTAACAACTCATTTGATGTTTACCCAACTTTTGGTGGAAGTTAGAGTCATTACTAAGGCATTTGCAGTATGAAATTAAGGGTTTCCTTGATTTGTTTTGTTTCTTTATTAAGTTAAAAAACAGCTGTTTAAAAGCAGTTGTTCGAGGTCGCGTGTTCTTGCGGATAACATCATGACTGCGATTATCTATGACACTCACCAAATCACAGCCGTGATTTTAATCACGATAATATACACTGCTCACAAAAATGAGGGGATATTTCATTATGGGATATTTTATTACGAAGTATTCCCTAATTTTTGTGAGCAGTATAGAATCAGTGAAACAGCATTAGTGCTAAATCATGCATGGGCAGTTGAATACTAAGTATGTCAGAGCTATGTGTAAGCTGAGGTGTAATGACCCTGCTCACTCAAGTGCTGTGTCTTTTCAGGCCCTGCTGGTGAGCTGGTAGGAGGAGGTTAAATGGTGTTATGGCCTCCAGATGGGAGCTAATTGGCTGCACCTGGGCTTGTAACTCTGCAGTCGTGGGCTTGGATCCTGACTCAGCCAAACACAAACACCACCAGCTCTTCATACTGTGGTCTGCAGCTTGGCGGGTCAGTGCCATTCCCAGGCTTTAGACTCAGTTTGGCCCAATTGGCTGTGCAGCAGATGATTTCTTAAAACTTAGTAATTGTGCCAACATCACAAACAAATCTCTTTTAGGCATCAATATTAATTCCATGTGGTTTGCCTTTAGTTTTTAGTTGTCTAAGAAAAAAGACAATGTATATTATAAATGTTCACACAGGATTTTTTTAAAATGGTAAAGTACTTCATAAAACCCGATCATAGAGACTTGTTTTAGCTACGCCCCTGAATTTTGCAGGACAAAATTATTTTAAAACAAAGCAATATAAAGACTCGCTGTACTTTTACTGCATACAGTAGATGAACCTAACATATGGTACAGTATACACTGCTCAGAAAAAATAGGGGATATTACAAAATGTAGAGGATCCCACAAGAACTGCTAAACAATCTGATCCTGTCCATGCCCCATTACTGTCAGGGTATTCTGGCAGCTTTTGGTGACCATACACCCT
>JAVSBV010000121.1:1469960-1482502 GCA_033117975.1 Parotocinclus spilosoma
AACCTAACATATGGTACAGTATACACTGCTCAGAAAAAATAGGTGATATTACAAAATGTAGAGGATCCCACAAGAACTGCTAAACAATCTGATCCTGTCCATGCCCCATCACTGTCAGGGTATTCTGGCAGCTTTTGGTGACCATACACCCTACTGAACAGTCAATGTGGTGGCACTCTTGTCCAGTTTGACCTGCTTCTGTTTACCCTTATGAAAATATCACTTACTACTTAATCACCATAATTTATTTTGCATCTACAAAGTAATTTGTGTAATCAAACAACTTTCTTTGACTTTTTTTTTCTTTGACTGAAACCTTGCAATCCCATAGCAGAACTACTACCTTGCAAAAAGTTTGCTACCACCTAGTACCACCAAAGCAACCAACTAGAACCCGCTAAAGCAACCACCTAGTACCACCAAAGCAACCACCTATTACTACCAAAGCAACCAACTAGAACCCACCAAAGCAACCACCTAGTACCACCAAAGCAACCAACTAGGAACCACCAAAGCAACCACATAGTACCACTAAAGCAACCAACTAGAACCCACCAAAGCAACCACCTAGTACCACCAAAGCAACCACCTAGTACCACTAAAGCAACCAACTAGGAACCACCAAAGCAACCATCTAGGAACCACTTGCCAACACCATAGCTAAGTAACCATTTAGTAATGACTTATCAATACCAATAACTGTTAAGGTATGTGGTAGGACCCAAAGATGCGGGAGTGACGAAATCCCACGACGTATAATAATAAATAATATAGAAATAACTAAAAGGGGGGAAAGAGTGCAGCCAAAAGGCTCCCAAACACAGAAAAACAAAAAGGAAGAGAAGGCGTGCCACTGAACTGATTGCGAAAGGCGTCGAAGTGCCAAAATGGGTGCACAGCCGGCTGGAGTGAGACTCAATTGCGGCCAAGGATGAAAAGAGCGTGATCTCAGGCGTGCAAGGAGCGCACGAGTACGGAATGGGAAACCCTCAAAATGTCCCTAAAACACGAAGTACCTCGGGGGTTTCCCCCGTGTGCCTCCGTCAGCACTATAAGCCCTGGGACGTAACCAGCTAACCATAAAGGTGATTGCACCGGTGCTAGGGTGAGCGGGTAGAGTGGAGTGACGACCTGGCCAGGAACAAAGCTAGAACCTGCACTCAAGTAACGGAAAGAGCAGGTGTTCATCTGCGCCATCAGGTCATAAATTAAGCATCGGTTATAAACCGGCTCACCGATTGCTCTGTAACGTCAATCGTCGAGGACAGCAGAACCCTCCGAGGCGAGAGGTAGGAACCCTTACAATAACAACATCTATCACCAATTAATGACTTGGCAGCACCATTAACCACCTAGCAAACACCTGGGATATCACAGCATAGATATTACAATGTCTATGTGCTAATCTAGCTAAATTGGTTAGTAATAATAGTCCTTAAGTACAATTTTATTATATTAATAACATCAAATTTGGCTAAAGGGATTTGTTTTATGAGGGAATTCAAGAACATACAGCAGTGATTCTCAGTTTAATTAGTGATAACAAAATCGTTCTGCTTTTCTTTTAACTGGTGCAATCCACAAACACAAAGTCACAAATTACCGGTCACTTTTATTCTCTGGGTTTGATCTCTGGCATGGCAAGGACAAGATTCGGCCACAGTAATAAAGTTTGACGTTCTCCAGCTGGGAGAAAAGACCTTTAGTCTTTTCATGCTGAGGCGGTCTTCAGGAATTTGAAGTAGCACCGGTTATTTGTAACGTTACAGCAGTTACTTTTCATAAAATCACTTTGTTCTCCTTGCAATATTTTTTTCTGTACTTGAATTGCGTGTCTTAAAGTGGAGCAGTCCGGAGAAACCAGTTCATTAATGAATGAATTTCAATGAATTATGCGAGGTATGCTTGTGGTGACTCTCAGCTACCAAGCAAAAGGTTGTGATTTCAAATCCCAGATCATCCAGCCCTCTGCTCTTAGGTTAACCCTTAACCCGCAACTTGCTCACCCTAGTTGTGAGTTGCTTTTGGATATAAATTTTACAAGTATAGGTATGAGGATGTGAAAACAAAACTGCCACTGCTGCTTAGAACAAGGCTGTAACCCTCATTTACTGGCCTCAAGTTTAAGTCACTTTGACCCATGTAGAACCACGAAGCAGCCAAACTACCATCCAAATCCACAGTAAAACTGTGAACTTTATGGTCAAACTGTGAACGCTTTACATTAAAAACAGTCAAGCAACTTACAGTTTTACTATAAAATTTCACAGTATATTTTTTGGGGGTGTAGTCCAAGTGTAATCATATTTACTAAGTTCATTTGTTGGTTAGTGCTGGTATATTTGTTACTAGTACAAATGTAAATGATCAGGCTGTAAACGGAAGGTTGTGAGTTCAAATCCTAGCTGTGCCCAGTTGGCACTGTTGGGCCCACCACTGGCATTGCTGTATTAATCAGGATTCTTTTTTGTTGATCATCTTGAGATGTTTTCAGGTCTTTTGTTGGTTAATAATTGGTTTAATCCAAAGGCACACTATACTGCTGTCATGTCTGGTATATTTGACTATCCACTGGATAAAACCTGACAGAACATTTTAATGAAACTCATGACTATGGCAAGCTGACTATGGAATATTGAAATACAACTGGGCATTAAGCATCTTTCCCAAACCTCTGCTGTTTTAAGCTACATCTGGTACAGGTGTCTCACCATGCTGAGAGCGACACTTGTTCAAACCTCTTTTTTTTTAGGAGTCTCAGTTATGATCTCAGTCTAGACAAGTGGAACGAAGAAAAAAATCTTTACTGTCTTTCAGCTGGAAGAAATAGCTAGCCACATCCAGTTTGTGCGATATTATAATTCAGTAACACGCTGTTAGGTGAAACATCTCCAAACATTCTGCGTCTTTGATTCAAGTGCTTGTTAGCTTAGCATGTTTTGTGTTAAAAATTAAAATCATTCTAGCTGTTTGTAGCCAAATATTTCCTAATGAAATGTCCCTAATTTTGTGAGCAGTATATATATACGGGATACAGGACACACATTTAATTTACAAACAAAAGGGAAAACGTCATATCTGAATAACCTAGGAGATAATGGGTGTGGGGGCTTAGCATTTGTCTGGAACATGGTTTCCATCTTAAAGGCTGCTATATTGGATCAAGGGCAAGTTTTTCCAATAGGAAGGTGGTCATGTAGCATAAAGAAGACCAGAATTGTTTCAGGAATTGATTGCTCAAATCAGATTTGCAATGTCTATTGTGGTTCAAAAGTTATCACAGGTTACTGAAGATGGAATTGACTATACTAATGCCTGGGGAACACAGCTGTCGTATCATAGCAACAGACTTAAACAACCGACACCCAGAAAGATCACCAATTTCACACAGCACTGTTACATCCCTCATAATAATTTTTTTAACATTTACGCCATTTAGCGGATTCCCTTATCCAAATCGACTTACAATTCATGCACTCATAAATCAGGCAATCATGGGTTAAGAACCCAACTGTGGAAGCTTGGCAGAGGTAGGATTTGAACCCAGGATTATCAGGTCCATAGTCCATTACCTAAACCAAGTTGCTGCAGTCCAATAATAATAATCAAATTCAGAGAAACCAGGACTGTGGACTAGGGTCGTCAATGGGAGGAACTACCCCCTTGGAGCTTCCCAAAGAGCTACATTTGCTCCAGACCCTTTTTTGGTTTGCATTTGCACCCCAGTAGGAACACTGTGTGACATAAGCCATTCAAACGTCAATAAATTCAAAATTCAATGTATGCTTGTTTTGTGAAATGACACAGATTACTAATCAGAAGAAGTATCTACATACTTTTAGCCATAGTGTCTATTTGTGGAATGTTTATTCTGCCATTGAAGACATCATGTGACCTATTCATCTCTTTAGATCTAGTGTGAGATACGTGATAGCTTGTGAAAAGCATGCAGACATAGTTGCCTAGCTATACAAACATGGAAAGATAGTGCCACATGTGGCTTATGTACATTCCATTTTGTGAAGGTGTTATCTTATCGATCTGGACCCGGGAACGATTTGCTCATTTGAGTCACATGCTCATTGAGCCGTCTGAATGGCAAAAAGATGAAGATGGTGGCAGGCTTTTGTTGCATGGAGACCACAAACACACTGACAGGCTAAAAACAACAGCTGGATTTTGCCATGAGAAAGCACAGACTGATTCCGTGATCTTGATAAGTTCCAGTGCTTGATCGCCCAAGCACTGCCATAATATTACATCACACGTCCTTCAGTGAAGTTTTTCTAGGGTTTGGGTTTTCCTGCCGTTGATCTGGGCAGGTCTGCTCTACGACCCTGTCAGAGTGTTTTGGAGGCACCTTGTTAAAGTGTAGATCCCCTACGCAGAACACAATACGTATACTGCGTTGTCTGGAGCGCTGCTATGCTTCCGCAACCCTATTTTGACACTTTGACAGGATTTCATGTAAACTACGCCTCGTTAAATTCTCCAGAACCGGCCTTTTAAAACCAGACATTTCTTGCCTCTAGTAGCGTTGGATTTTGAGCTCGTTGACATTGGTGAGTGATGCCAGAGAAATCAGAGACAGGCCTGAATATGCCGTGTCCAGGGACTTGCGGTTCACAGACACTCATTCCATCACCCGGATTGCACATTGACAATGCAGTGCGGTCACCACATGGTCAATTTGCTGTGAAATAAGTGGTCAACAATAACAAATACAACAAAAGAGGTGCGTTGTGTAAATATGGCTGCCATGCACCTCACATTTCACACCTACATCTGCGCACAACCTCTAAATAGGGTTTGACAACGACCCAAACACACACGCTGTGAGAGTCGCACAAGAGTTGTGTCAGACGTAGGAGTGTTTGATTGGCTTATGTTTTGACAGTTTCCATGGACACAGTTGTAAGCCATGTTACTATTCAGATCTACCCTTCACTCTCATGAATATATATATATGTATATAGTTGTACACAATTACAGCCAAGGGTGTTTGAGTGGTGCTAATATGCCAGTTGACCACTTGACCAGTTGTCTGGGGGCTAAAGTCTTGGCTGTACCCGCCACTTGGGTCAAGCATTGCACGCAGACATGTTTGGCTGTGTTGGCTGTGTCTAAGGGTGTACTCAGTCTATTCTCTGTTCCCAGAAAGTTGAATAAGTTCATCTGGACACAAAGGTCTCAAGGGAGAAACGTTTTGTCACTCATTTAAGTGATTTGTTTACTCTCAACTAGTTGACAACTTCCTCAATCTTGTACACAGCATATTTGCATAACGACCAACTCTGGAACAGTGGAATAATAGTGGTGACCAGTTTCATACGCAAATTTCAAATTTCAATTAATTACAATGGCCACTTGTGTAATTTAAATGGGATTGGAAATTGCTGCAATCAAGGCATTTTAATATGGTGAGAGATGTATTCTCAGGCCCCCTCCTTGGTCCAGGGATGGCTGTTCAATTTTCAAATGGAAGGCCTTTTTGACACCCCATGCAACCGCTTTCCTCAATATCTAAGATGGGCACATTTTCAGAGCTGAAAGAGTGGAGACTGGCCTGTTGGTATGTGTAAACATCCTGGCCTTATGAGGTAGATCCTCTATGTTGTGCCGTTTGCCATTGAATTCCCCATAACTTGATTTATTGATTATAATGTATTCATTTCACAACACAGCGATTTATACGGAGGCAAATATTGTTGTGTTCTATGCCGAGGCAGTGTTAGCAATCACACTGCATGCATACTGCGCCATAGTGTGGCTTCAAGTGTGCCCAAGCACAATTCAGTGTACTCCGCTCAGGCTCAATAAAGAGCCTGTAAATACAAAATACTATACTTGGGGAGGTCAAAAATGTTGAGACGGACTGGTGATCCTTTCAGGGTATGCTTATGCCTGTGCCATATTCTGGGGGTAAGCACCAGAGCCCCTTGACTAGAAACATAAAAATAAAAATGACAACCCTGACCAGATTTACATCATTTAACCCAGTGTTTTCCAAACTTTTTTTGTTATGTGACATTTTTAAAAAGAAAAACCCAGCGACACAGCACTAACACTAACGCCTCAAAACCTAAACCTAAAACCTCATGTAAAATATGTTCAACATTGCCTATGGCTTTGCTAATAATAGTCCACATACCTTTAATGTAAAACCTGGGCTTGTTGAGATGAACAGAGACTTGTTGAGACTTCTTGGTCAGCTGCACTTAGTTTTTGTCTGTTTTTCCCCTCAATTTAAATCAGCCACGCAAATTCACTAAGGGCACTACGTTTCCCATAATGCCCAAGAAACATTCGAAACAGTCTTTATTTTTCTCATGGAGTAACAGACATAAAAGACAAAAGTAAAGACAATAAAAGTCAGCCATGCTGCCAGTAAGAATTAATAAAAAAAAAGTGTGAACTCATCCTTCATTTGTGAACTTCATTTCTCATCCATGGCAGAGTGACACCCATTTATGATAAATCGCTCGCACAGTTGTTCCAATATAACTAATTGCCAAGCAGAGGGGAACAGCTATGCAGCTGTAAATTTTGTTTGTCTCTGCAGGGATCAAACCTTGGCTGTGCCACCGTGACGCCCCTGCCATTCCTGATCTTGTAGCACATTGGTTGTAGTTGAAGCATAGGGGTTTTGTTCTGGGACCCAGCAGTGACAACTTAGCAGAGCAGTGATTCAAACCCACAACCTTCCAAAAAGCAGTCCAGTATCTTAACCACTTAGCCTTGGCTATCCCTGATATAATTGTCCGGTCATGCTATCCTAAAATTTCTTAGACATTATTATATTTTAAAGTCTTGCCACAACAAGAACATCAGGAGCACTCCGAGTACGTCAAAAAGTAATCTCAGGGTCATTGTGTCAGGAGAACGTACACAAGCAAGGAAAGAGAGTGCTTTTCCAGTGAGCTTAGACCTGGCTATCCTCCACAGGAGCTACACACCACTGATTAGGGAAACCACATACTCCGCGACAAACGTTACAGCTGCCATATTTTGGTTATGGCAAGATCTATCTTTAGCTCTGTTTGTTCAAATGTGCTGAAGTGCTGCTTATTTTTGGGTTTTTCCTCACCCGCTCTTTCTCGCGTTTGTTGATTTTGACAGAACATAGTTTAACACTTGTGTAAGGTCATAGCATGGGATTCCAGTAAGAGAGGAGTGAAACGGTTTTGGCAAGATGGACGTACTGCAGATTGTTAACATTTTTCATTCTGGAAAGGAGCGCAACCGGTCATGTTGTTACTTTAGGTTACCTCTGTGTTTAATGCATTAGTAAATGTGTGCCTGAACCTATGTGTGCATCATAATCAGAATCCAGACTTTATGAGTAATTCATGGAAATGTTGTGTATTGCAAAGCATCCTTTTTAGTCCTGTAATGGAAATTCCAGAACACCCAAGAAGCATGACATAGTCCATGTTACCATGAAAACCCATGATTAATTGATATACTGATTGCCTTGGCTTACTTCAAGGTTTTCTGTTAAAAAAGAGTGAGACATTCATTACAATACGCTTGTTGAAACCACTGGGAATGGGTAGAGTATTGTGGAAAGTAAAAAGTATAATCAGAAGATTAGAACACTTCCTTCCTGAAATTTGAACATTAGGAAATTACTTTTGGATCTGATCCAGCACTGATGGGAAACACTTGTTCGTCCTTTCTTAATTTGATTTCTATTTAATGTTTTTAGTGGCCATTACCGTTTACCAGGGTTGGAAGGAATACACAAGTCTTCTGCTGTTAGGGAATAGCATTGGCATGAAGAAGTGTACTTGGTCTGTAATGATGTTTCCATGTCAAAATAACATCTACATGAACGCCAGCGTTTCCAAGCTCACCAGTGGTATGCTTTGCTAATACTGGGTTATCTCCCCTTTTGCCTTCAGAACCAATGTATTCATTGCATAGATTCAAGAAGGTGCTGGGAACATTCCCCAGAGATTCTGTGAATCCATGTGAATCTTGGTGCTCTACTGGTAGAGATCTGGTAAACCGTGGAAGCCTTTGAGAACAGTGCACAGTGACGTATTGTCTTGTTTAAGAAACCAGTCAGAGGTGATTGGAGATATTTGTGATATGTCACATTGTCCTGCTGAAAGTAGACATCAAAAGTTGATACACCGTGGTCATAAATGTGCTAACATGCTCAGCAAACTAAATGATGCTGGTATTCATGGACCCAGAGTGCGCCAAGAAAATATCCCTCACACCATTACAACATTAAAACCACCCTGAACTACTGATACGAGACAGGATGGATTCATGCTTTCATGTTGTTTATGCCAAATTCTGACCGGACCACCTATACATGGCTCCAAAAATGAAGACTTAGCAGATCAGGCAGGTTTATCATTTACATTTACATTTACAACATTTACCAGACACCCTTATCCAGAGCGACTTACAACTTATCCATTTTTACAATTTAAGCAATGGTGGGTTAAGGACCTTGCTGAAGGACCCAACTTGGTAGAGGTGGGATTTGAACCCTGGACCATCAGGTCCAGTCTCCAGTACCTTAACCACTAGGCTACCACAGTGTTCTACTCTCTGATTTTGGTGAACTGCTATGAACTATAGCCTGAGTTGCATGTTCGTAGCTGAGAGAAGTGGCAGATCATGTGGTCGTTTGCTGTAGTAGCCCATCTGCTTCAAGGTTTTACATGCTGTCTTCAGAGATACTCTTCTGAATACTAAAAAGTGGTTAGTCAAGATACTGTTGCCTTTCTGTTACCAGTCTGGCCATTCTGCTCTGACCTCAACAAGGCATTTACACTTAGAGAACTCCTCTTACTGGATATTTTCTCTATCCATAAATGTACTTCATTATTGTCCACCAGTGGTGGCTGGCGTTGTTTAAAATATGGAAAGCACATGTGTTTGTTTATATAAAGTCATAACATTAAAACCATTGACAGGTACGTATATAAACACCACCCCCTGTGTTGGCTGAATAAGGTTACAGGAATGCCTGTGGCTCCTCTATTACGCATAAACTTTGCCAGCCATAGCAGTACACATTCTATATCCATCCAGTGGAGATGTAGGGCAAATGTGAACCACACTGTCCAATATATGGTGAGTTTTCACTGCCAGTGAAGCTTATTCATTTGGGGTTCGCTCACAATGATCTTTTGAAAGCCATGTGTCCATTGAGTATTAGTCTTTTGTTCTTTTGAAACAACAAGCACATAGTAGAGCAATAGATGCCCAGAGACTCTCAGGCTTTAGTAAGTGTCGATTAGCTCTGTTTCAGGGGATTCAATGGAGATTTTCTGCAGTTGACAGGAAGGTTTCTGAGTTTGATGTAGCTAACATACTGTATTTAATCCCATTCCAAAACAATACTATAATATACTATAAACACTATGGTAAAATGTTTATTGCCTCATTTTACTGACATTGTAGCCACTTCCTATGTACATAGACTTAAAGAAATTGCCTGTACTGACCAAAATGGGTAATACGGTGGCAGATGCCTTTAGCATGGTTGGCTCACAGATCCAAAGTCAAAGTAAAATTTATTTATAAACCTTGGTTTGATCCCAACCTTAGATTTCACCTGTATGGAGTTCATGTCCACCCCATGCCTGCAGGGGTTTACTCTGAGTGACCCAGACTCCTCCGTCATCCCAAAGACACATGTAAGTTTAACTGATCACTCTAGATTAACCCATGTGCACCTTATTGACTAGCCTTGCTGTAGTCTTGTTCCTGTCATGAGTTGCTACTGATATTGACAGAGATGTTAAAAAATAAGAATGAAACTGTCTAAAACCTCAGGGTGACTCGGTGGGTACTGCTGTCATGTCATGGCAAAAAGGTCTTGGGTTCGATTTCTGGTTGAGTCAGTCCTTTCTGTGTGGGGTTTGTATATCCTCACTGTGTCTGTATGGGTTTACTCTGAGTGCTCTAGTTCCTCCCAGGGTCCAAATACATTCTTTAGGTTCATTTGTTATATTAAAGTGCCCTAAAAGTGAGTGTATGTATAAAAGTGTGTGCCCTACGATGGATTTGCGCCCCGTCTATGGTTGTTCCGGTGCCGCTAACTATGATTAAGCGGATAATGATGAATGAGAATGACTGTCTGCCTTTTTCAGGTGCTGCATGATGTTGTTTTATTCTGACCCGAGTGGATGAGAAAAAAATAAAAACATTTAAACATGCAGCAATGGCACAGTCTAAATCAGTTCAGTGGGGCTAGAATGCATTTATTTAAGAAAGACTCATATTGCAAACAGCATTTGTATGCAGTAAATCATTAACTGTAGCCTTTTGTAGCTCGTAACCTATTTTAGGAGATATGACATCACAGAGCGTCGATTCATTACGCTGTCTGTAAGCAATAAACGAAAGGCACTGAAAGGCACTAAAGCCAGCAACTTGTATTACAAATTCTTATTCTGCCACAAACAAGCACTTAACCCAAAACACGACTGCGCTGCGGGATAATTCAGTTATATTTTGGCAAAATATGATTCGACTGAAACCCAGCAGCATGACACAAACAAGAAATTTAATGCTGATGATCTGGCTTTATTTTGGACTTTGCCAAAGGATGCTCGGTTCACCATGGCTGAATTAGCAATGAAAATGTGTTATGCATTTTCTCAGGGATAAAAGTGCCACGTAGACCCCAGGTGCCGTTAAACCTCTGGACGAGTCTTGATAGCGTCCAGGCATGTTGGTCTTCTCTTTGTATCACACTGTGCAGAGCTGCGTGATTAGAGATGTAATGTAAGGATCAAGCTTTAGGTCTGCTTTGTTTTGGGAATTCATAGGTGCTAGTCTGGTCTTCCTTTATCAGCCTGTGGGCCAGATCTGTTCCTTTTTATTGACTCTGTAGTCGGTTCGTAGAGCAAAGCTAGGTAATGTTTTGGATTGAAATATATTTGTCTTTTGACATCAGTGTTAGTCGCTTATTATAATTAGCATAGGTAACTACGGTAACTACGACATTGCTCATGCTGAGGTAACCATCGGGCTCTTATTTGAGGGATGTTTGATTGGCTATCTCAGTTTGTCAAAATTATCCTCTACTGCTCGATAATCTAAAACAGACAGCTAAAAGAACCAGGCCGATGTTTACTGTGTGACGATGGATTAATGTAGTATTGGACTTTAGTACTGGATACACTTTTCACAAGATTTATACACAGCATCATATAATGTAGACCCTAGCCCTGTGCTGCTGGTACCTGGTGTTGTTTAATTCAGAAAGGTGTTTCAGAAGGATCAGATGAAGAACCTTGTGTCAAAATGAGCACAACAGTCGTTTTCATAGCCACAACAAAGGTGGTAACAAAGTGCTCTGTTACTGTGCGTCAGCATTTTTAACTATCTCTACTTTACCCGAGTATTTGTGTACCTTAATACTTTTTACTCTTACTTACTAAATTTCAAAACAAAAATCTCTATTTTTTCTCACAGATTTTTTAAACAGGCTTGACACTTTATTCATTTATTATCTTCCGCTTAATCCACATGGGGTTGCAGGACAGATGGTGCCCACCCAGTAACTCTGGGTGCAAGAGAAAGAACAACCCTAGATGGGGTGCTTATCTAATGGCAACTTTAAAGACACCAATTAACCTAACACGCATGTCTTCAGACTGTGGGACGAAACGAGTACCCAGAGTAAACCCACACAGACACGGGGAGGACATGCAGTTTTCCTCAGGGAGTTGAACCCCCGGGACCTTCTTGCTGTGAGGCAGCAGTCCTACCCACCGAGCCACCGTGCAACACTTTTTTGACTGTTTTTTATTTATTTCATTTTCTATTTTATTTATTGTTTTCCTTTTTATTTGGGCACTTTCTGTCAGGCACCTAATGAAGCACCAATCAGAATCCTACGTGTATGATAATGCATTGCAGTAGCAGGTTTGAACCGTGTGTGAAATCATGGGCAAAACCATTTAATGTTAGAAACTTTTTAATGTTCAGCATCATGCATTCTACTTTCAGAAAGATTTGTATTCACTTTACACTGTTTTAAGGAATCAGACACTAGGGTTTGTACCTGAAACAGTAAATTCTATATCCGTAATAAAAAATGTATATTAAAAAAAAAAAAAAAAACATGTAACATTGATTTTTGCATATGTTTTGCATAAGTATTTAATGAAGAAGGGTAGTGGAGCGTTAAAAAAAAATGCTCTAAAAACTGATAAAGTTAGAGTTTGTTTAAATAAAATGCAGTGACAAAGTTACAAACAGTCCATGATAACTATGTTTTGGGATAATTATCATGATTATTATCATTATACATGATAATATTATCATGATACCCAGTATTGTCATATTTATTTATGAACAATTTATCAGCATTTAGTGCAAATCATTTAGCATAATATGTTGGTTCCTCATGTCTAGAAATGTTTTTTCTTTGGGTTACAAAGCCAGGTTTTACATTCTTGGGTCCAATCGACCTGGTCATTATATCAGAATCAGAATCAGAATCGGACTTTATTGGCCAAGTATGCTCACACATACAAGGAATTTGTTTTTGGTTACAGAAGCTC
>JAVSBV010000121.1:1489148-1499756 GCA_033117975.1 Parotocinclus spilosoma
CAATCATGGAAAGTTGGGAGGGCATGAAAATTTTGGAAAAATAATTTTCTTAATTGCAGACAATATACCGTATATATACAGGTACTCTATATGAACCAAAAACTAGGGGAAACTTCAAAATGCAATATCCAATAATAAAAAATCCCCTATTTTTTGTGTGCAGTGTATATGTTTTATTTTTTCAAATTTTCAGGAATGCCCATGCATTTTGCAAAAAGACAATGCAAAACAAGCCATATCAGAAGAGTTGAGACTCAAATATACAAATTACCTTCCAATTTGTTAAGAATTTCCCCATGTATTTATTGACAAACTGGAAATCCGCTACCCATCTTTGCTTCTTAAAGACCCAGCTCCTTGCAGGACATTGCTTTTGTACCAAATTCTGACACATCACAAGTAAGACATACTTATAAGACCATAAAACATTATTTAAACTTGCAGTTTCCATATTTTTTTTTTTCTGATTTGGAGTTAAATATGGGCAGCAGTTTTGCAATTATTGCATAAGTCTGTGCTGGTGAGTCAGGAGACTAGCTTAGACTTTGGAAGATGTCCTCGCCCATAGTCATGAGCTTTGGGTAGTGACAGATTTATACTGGGCTTCTGGAACTGGGTGAAGAGTTCATCAATCTGGGGTGCCTCACTGAAGAGCTGCTGCTCACTCAGATCTTGAGGAGATAGTTGAGTTCTTTTGGTTCCCGCATGGAACTAGATTACTATTTATATATGTGTGTGTTTTTTTAACTACAAAACATTGTAGTTTTTTACTACAAAACATTGACTTTTATTCCCACACTTGTAAAGGAGAGAGTAAATGGACCATACCATTTGCAAGGCAAAGGGGAATGCTGTATGTCTGTTGTTAATACATGCTTTGCAAGGTTTTAACATTTTTTAAGCTTATCAGACACATGTGTTAAAAAAAACACCAATAAAATCTTCTTGGGCTTATGTTTTGGGGTGCTGGGACTGGATTGAACAAAAGCATGGCTAGACATGCCTATGGTCTGTACACCATGTAGATCATTCCACCATGATAATCAGTCTCAAGCTTATTCTCCTACTGCAGGATCAAAAATTAAGTATAGGAGAGGGTGATGTAAACATGCAAGTGATTCTTCCAGAGAAAAGAAGCTAGTAAAGAGAAGCCATGCTGCCACTTGCCCTGTTTTACTCTAATAACCTTTTAATTCTGTAATTACTGGCATTGAGCTTAACATTATGTAATGGTTTGTTGTAGACTTCACTCTCTTGCTATTTAAATATTACTCTACTCAAACAAACTGCCACTAAACAGGCCTCTTTCTCCACCCCTTAGCCTATAACCCTGCTCTGTTGGGTCAATAAATCGGGTTCAGAACACACATTGATTTGTAACGCATTGCTATAAGATGTAGCTTCGTGCAATAGTTCATAATTAATATATATTTAATATGAGGATAATGGGTTGTGTGTCATTTACACAACGGTCTAGGAGTTGTTTTTTGTATGGGTAGGAGTTGACATCTGGCATGTTCTCCTGATGTCTATGTATTTTTCCTTGTTCTTTTACCTCCCAAAACATGGGAGTGTATTGGCTACTCTAAAGTGTGTAGGAGTGAGCATGTGATTCCCTACCATGTTGCACCCAGTGTTCCTGGCATAAGACCGACCATAATCCTGACACGATGGTTGCTGAAGATGATCAACAATGTTTTCATTTATTATTATTCCAGTCTTCGGATAATCTTGTGGAAAATGCCGCTATTGGTCATGACCCAAAATGGAGAACCAACAGCCTGAACGAGGAAACGTCCAATCATGCTGTAGGCTGCTTTTTAGGTTTCAGTAATTGCCCTGTTCTTCTGACATGAGCCACCTAATCCTCTTCAGGGAGAGGTTACAGATGAGGGTCATCATTCGTCACAAAGTAATCTGAGAGGATTTGGCAGTACGGTGGCAGCTGCAGCTCCTATTAATTTCCACCTCTAGGTGAAGGTAGAAACACAGCTTACTGCCAAGCAGACTGTCTCCTGTGTACTGGCACGGAGTGCTGTGTAGCTCGAGGGTACGTTACAACTGGCTCTTGCTTGCTTGACATCACCTTATCCTGACAGTTGAGGGGCACCTAAGCTCTTCAAGTTCCTACCTGCCTCCCAGCATAAATGTACAGTTCTGCAGGGTATAAAACGCTTCAGATTTATTAACGCTGCCATGTCTGTTTTAATTACAGGGTTCGATCGGCTTATGTTTATGGATTTGTCTCTTCAATAATGCATTTTGACACAGCAATGCTTGCATGCTGAATAAGTGCCATCATGTGTGTGGTCAAACAAGCCTCAAAAGGGCACTCTACTATTGGCTGTGCCATGACACAGATTCCCCGAGCCAGTTTGCCAACTCTTATCTGAAAATATACTATAATTTATACTCATGGAATGGAACCATGAATTAACTGGGCAAGGAATAACAAAACAAGTTTTCCAATGTGATGTTGAACTCCTCATGGCAATCCTGGATCCTGGCACTATGATGACTCAACCGCAATTCCATGGCAGCCATTGGTGGATGCAGGTCTGTTTATGTTTACTGTTTTCACTCTTCTCAACTGTGCTCGTTGCCTCATTCGGTTAAATCAGAGGTGTTTTCATGGCTGCACTGTCCTTATTGCTTATTTTATGCTTTGCAGCATAGCTCCAATGTAATGTACATGCTCATTGTTTCAACAGCGTGGCTCTGTTTTTTTGTAGTTGTGGAGAAACCGCTTACAGAACACTTTTAGCACATTTTACAGTGGTATCCAATATGATTCTGATTCAGTGCATGAAGTAAACTTGTTATGACATGGCTTTCTCAGTTCGGTCTGGAAGGTATAGCCTGACCTGACCAAATAGTTATTGACCTGACCACAGTCCAATACAGTTCCACAGAACCAAGTGGAATGCTAATGGTGAGCCAGCCCTGATCATGTAGCTCTTGTAGCTGTTTGCAAAGTAATGTTCCAGAATCTACTAAAAGCCCTCCAGATGTTTAAACAAAGGCAGCGTCCAGATTAATACTTGTGCTTTGTTAATGATATAAGTACACATTTGTAGTTAATTAATTGTTTGCATACATTTAGACACATTTTTTACCTTGTACAGTACTGGGCAAAAGTTGTTTTATATTTTTTCAGGTTATATTATTTTTATTGTTCATTTTTAGTTGCAATTGCAGTTTCTAGTTCTACAATTACAAACTGTAGTCCACCTGACTGCATACCATATGTTTCTCTACATACATTGTTAGTCCCATTTACTCTCTAATAACCAGGACCCCGACAGGACGATCACAGATCAGGTATTATATGGGTGAGGTACCATTCTCAGTACTGCAGTGACACTGATGTGGTGGTGGTGTGTTAGTGCTTTGTTAGTGCACTGATAAGAGTGGGCCAGACACAGCAGTGCAGCTGGAGTGTTAAGCAAGTTTAGGTACATGGCTGGACTGATCACAGATGAGGGGGAGAAAGATGGCTGAGACAAGCAGAGCAGCAACAGATGAGCTACAGTCTCTGACATTACATCTACAAGGTGGAGCAATAAGGCAAATGCCTACATTATGGTACTTAATATGGCAGTGATTTGTTATTGCTTAAGAACTTGAAGACAGGTTTATTTATGTCATTGTTAAAATTTAACATCCCAAGTCATGTCAGTGTCCAAACCTTTGCAGCTGTTTGGTTTTGCTGAAGTTGGTCATATTACAGGGCAGACTCTGGCATGATGGGCTTCATCCCACTGTCAGCACTGTCTCTGTTTATTTTAGATGCTTGGAAACTGAATCCAGTTTCCCCCCTTCCCTAAAAGACTGATTTTCTTTATAATTAGTGACACCGAGGAATGTTCTTTGGCATGAGGCTGGCTTGTTCAAAAAAAGTGAGAGTAAGGTAGCACAAAGACAACTAACAAAAAAAACAATAAGACACCTAACTCCTTCAAGGTGGCGATTCAAACATTGTGCTCAAATGCCAAGGCCGTGCGTTGCCACATCATCTGTTAAATTCCTCGTAAAAGCCGCCATCTGGAATAACAGACGAAAGAAAAAATGAGGGCAAAAGCTGACATTGTGAAGCACATAAAAAGGCAATTTGTCCATGCAAACTGGCCTATAACTTGTGCATTTCCTTTTCAGAGGGCTCAAGGACTTATGGAAGGAGAATACAAGCCTTAGTTGGCTGAGTATTTTATATTTTGGTCATTTTGCCTGTTTAATCCACAGCTAGTGGTTGTGTAAGACCAAGGGGCTGATTGTGGGAGCCCATTTAGTGGTGGATCTCGGTGGAGAAAGCTGCCTGGACCCTACAGTCTGGGCAGCACTGAGGATCACTAAAGCATCGCTGGCACACAATTCCACATTTCCTTTTGATGGATGCTGTACACCAGCCAGAGGAATGCAGTGTTTTTTTTCTCCTTCGCTATATTATATGATTGCAGCTCCATTTGTCAGCACAGCATTCCACATCCTTTTTTATGGCTTTGACCAGTCCTTTATTTAGCATTTATTTACAGTGGCTCTGTCCTCCAAGATCCGCCAGAATTCCAATCATGGCACACTCCTTAAGGGCCTCTGCCAACGGGGATTTTTCAGAATGGCTGAGGGTTAAGACAACATTACATTTTTTAACAAGACAAGGCTGTTTCCTAAAAAAAAATCTGTTTAGCAGTTATTTTATTTCAAAGTCCACATGGCACATTTTTTGTGCGGTATCAGGCCCAGATTCCATTATGTTGCCTTGCAGAAAGGCTCTATTCAGTCCAAAGGAGAAATGTTTACTCTTGACAATGTTGTGACAGGCTGCCCAAAGAAAACACATTTTTATTGCTGGCAGAACTCAGACAGTTTAATGATGAATATTTAGGAAGCAAATCAAGCCTTGAAGAGTTTTGCCAAATCTCCATTAGATCAGAAGGTCAAGAGATCACTCTGGGAAAATGAAATGCATTTCAATATGCCAAAAGCTCTGTTTTAGTCATTTTTTTGGATATTATATGCTAATGCACCTATTGCATGCATTTTTATGAGAGTTACTGAGAGACAGCCTGCATGCTTTGTATCTTTAATTAATTTACATCAAAGCAAGAGTATTAAGGCAAAAAAGGTTGCATACTTGTCATTGTAATGGGTACCTCTGTCTCTAGGTGGTTGGAACAGCCTTTTCTTCGTAGCCTCTCTCAAAAGAGATAATCTGCATAATATTGCCTTTGGTGCGTTGTATCAATGTCAGATTGGCTTTGAAGGCCATTTTTCCTGCGTCCGACCCTGGCAATTCTCCAACCTCTGTGTAATCTGGAACAAGATCCTCTCAGGCCAAACCCCTGGCTCCTGAATAGGAACAGCTGCTTTGTTCTGCTTGTTCACTGGGTGCTGCTTGGTTGCTGTGGGTGGAAAAGTATGCTAATGGATGATTCCCACCAGAGATGAGCTGACGCCCAATTCTCTCCTCGCAACTGCCCAGGTCAGAGGGCACCTGCTACTCCGAACTCAGCATCCTGTTTGGAAAAACACCCTCCAAAAGAAGGGCGCAGAACGGCCACCGCATGCCCATATAAACAGGTGGCAGTTCACTTAAGTCTCTCTGGGTAAACCTTGGGTTATCAAACACCAACATCTACCAGACTAAAAGGTTCAGGCTATTAAATAAACATAGAGTTTTTCTGACTGTTGCATAGCCTAAATGGATTTGACAGTAGAAAAGAACTTTGACTAAAAACTATTCAAGAGGGTGATGTCATGGTAAGCCACTTTAAGTCACATTAAGCTACATTAAAATTGCATAGCGCAGTCTGGGTGGATGAGCCTTTTAACAGACACACCGAGACAATGCAGTTCAGCAGAATTTCGAAAAGAACTTTACTTAGTCCAAGGGTAATTGAGGCAGAATGAGCTATATCGGTCATTTGAAGTGTAAAGAAACTTACAAACCCAAATCAAAGTTGAAGCAGTGTGAAAAATGCAGATTAGTAAAGATTAGATTAGAAAAGAAAACAGTGTTCCTTCCATTGGAATAAACAAATCAGGGAATCTAAAGGAATTTCAGTGCATAAACGGAAAGGGCACAAGCCTAAACTGCACAAAAGTGATCTCCGATCGGTCAGACAGCACAGAATTAAGAACCATCATTCATCAATAGCTGATAGAACCACATGGACAAAGCTAGAACTTTGGTTATCCTTTGTGATGCACTATTATATGTAGTTACATTCACAAATGCCGCTTACAACTTTACTAGGCTAAAAAACAGTCTTCTGTTAACAATGTCCAGAAATGGCATTTACTCCTCTTAACTCTGAGGCATCTAGGATGGACCATCATGCAGAGAAAACCTGTATTGTAGTCTGATCAATCAGTATTCCAATGAGTATTTTTTGGAAGAAATTGATGCTGCATGTTATAGACAAAAAGGACCATCCAGATTATTAACAAAAAGTCTAAAAGCCAGGGTCTGTCATGCTATGGGGTTGTGTCAGTTCCCTTGACAAATGTTATTAATAGCTTCAGTGATGGCAGCATTATTGCAGAAAAGTGCATTAAGATCATTAAAGCAACATCTTTTCCAGGGATGCCCATTCATCTGTTATGGCTCAATGCAAAACCACACTCTGCACACATTACAAAGGCATGAATAGTGTTCAGGTACTGTACTGGTATGCCTGAGGTCCTCACCTGATCCAAATAGAAAACTCTGGAAACGAGAAATTGAAAAACAACCCTGTACTGCTGCACATTTCAAGACATGTTTGCAGAACAGTCACAACAACACGTCTCACAACACACTTTATCACTTGGTGTCCTTGGAGTCAAAATGTCTTTTATGTGTTGTGAGAAGAAATGGCAAAATGGGACATTCCATTAAAAGTCCCAACTTTTAATAGAATGTGTTGCAGGCCTGAAATGTCTATCTATCTATAAAACAAACACACAACCTTTACAGTTTCAGAAGTGTATTCTTGTTTAGATTCCTGATTGTTAAGAATGGATTATGTTACTGATGTCTGAAAGCACTTTTGTAAGTCGCTCTAGATAAGGGCGTCTGCTAAATACAGTAAATGTAAATGTAAATGAATGGAAGTTTATTAACAAATGAAATGAAGTTGACCAGACAAAACAAGAAATATATCAGGTTCATCCAGTCCACAATGAAATATGTAAGAAACAATGTTTGCATTTCCATACTGCGCTTTGTAGTTCTACATTTTCTGGTAGTTCCCTTGACTTTGTTCTCTAATGATCAGATCACCACATACCTATTTGGGTGCTGGATTGTTCTCAGCGTTATGGTGGTTTGTTAGTTGTGTTTTAGACACAGTAGTGCTCCACTGTGTTCACTCGCTGTTCACTTTATAAGACATATCCATCTTATTACTCTGCCTTACAGACGTAAAGTCAGCCACAGTAACTCAAGAGTGCTCACAGGATGCTCGTGGCTGGACATTCTGGCTGGTGGACAGCTTTCAATCCTTAATTAACATGAAGACATGTGAAATCTCCAGCGGCACTGCTGTATCTGATCTACTTGTACCAGCACACCACCACCGCATCAGTGTCACCGCAGTGTTTAGAATGGTCAGCACCCAAATAGTACTCACCAGAGAAAACAAAAATTAAAAAGGTGATCTCCTTAATATCTCTGTAGTTTCTCCTAGACAACAATGAGTTCAGATAGAAAGACAAATGAGACTTTAGCGTAAGTCTCCTGCTGCTCAAATGTGTCTCCTGAGATAAAGGAGTAATCTCACATATATCTCCTCTTGAGTTTTAGTACAGATCTAAAGTAAAGGCTAGTAAAGGCTCATATTGTGCTCAGATTTGCCAAAATAACACACATTTACTAAAGATGAGTCTCAGTATGAGCTCAACCATTTCTCATCCAAAGACTAAGCTTTTCAGTTTGAGCCATTTTCCTAGGAATATTAGTTATAACTACTGTTGTCAGAGTAGAACCCATTTATCTGTTGAATAATTATATTGTAAAATATTTGCTAGTGCTTCAGTTGCTCTTTTTTAATCAGGTGTCTGATTTAATTTTCGAAGTTTAAGCACCAGAAACAAAATCTGATTTTCTTTTTACTGTGCAGAATTATTTCTGTTCAGAGAATAAAAGGTAGAACTTATCAGAGAATTGTGTTAATTGAACTAAATGTCTTTAATAATGTCTATAATAATATAGTCTTTAAGTTCTGAATGATTTGGCTTTTCCATTTGCTCCTGTTTATCCTAAAAGATTAAATCTGGAGTTTCTAAAGAGATGAAATCAAGACAAGAAGGAGATCTCCCCAGATGTTGTATGTGTCTGAAAACTAATTCTCAGTTTTATCTCCTTTAACCTCTGAAGTATCTCATGTCTCATTGTTGTTTACTGCTATTTCGTCTAAGCAATTTTAGAAGAAACATTTGTGACAAAGTTGATTTCTAAATGAAACAAAAGTGAGAATCACGAAAAAGTCTTCAAAGAGACATCAAAGATCAACATTTGAGCAATAAAATTTTCCTCTGGGCTCATGTGTGGGGGTCCTGAGCAGAATCTTATCGACTATAGACTGTAATTGAAAAACTACATATGGTAAGTAAAACGAATAAAATGGAAAGTGAGTTAAAACAAGGAGGTCTACCTAATAAAGTGATCAGTGAGTGTATATAGTAAAATGTTTTAATTCACTTTATTTAATATTATATATTCTCATGAGCTCTTTGTCCATACACAGCTGTTCACAAGTGTTGTCTCCTTCCGCCTGGGTCACACAAACCGATCTCTCCGCTCCTGTATCCTGATTTTCTCAGCTGTGTTTTGTTGTGATCGTATCCCAGTAATTGTACACAGCCTCATTTGTTTGACCTGTGGCCTGGGAAAGAGTTGCCTCCATTAAGCTGAGTTTCTCATGTCTGTGGTCTGGAGTACCTAGTTTAACTCGCTTGTCTTTGTTTTCTTGTTCCCCTTGACATCCTGCGGTCTCTGGCTTCGGCGGGATAGATAAACCCACAAGATTATACTCAGAAACACTAGATCACTTTTTAATATTCTGCCTGTAGGAGCAGTTTGATTACAAACCCCAGGACGATACCATAAAAAAAGACTTCATTGGTATTAAAACGCTACACGCCATGCGCAACGTTCTGTGTCGCGACACAAGCGCGCCTTCAGAGACTCTGCCTCGCTGCCCTGTAAATGTCCTTTCCTAACTGGATTTTAATGCAAGTGAAAAGCAAAGCCCAGCGAGTGCAGAGAAAGATAATTTATTCCCCCACTTTGTTCCTAAAGCTAGGGTTCATGGGAAGAAGCTTGTGCCAAAGTGGGATTGGCTCTGGGACAAAGCTCCCCCAGGACCCCTGCTTGGCTGCTGTGCTCTTCTGACTTCACACACACAGCACCTGAGTACACACATTTATACAAAAGCCTAGCACTGGAGCCGGAATATTCTACTCACTGCATACTGACATCATTACAGCTGTTGCAAATTTAAAAAGAACTGGACAGACGTACAAACACTCTGAGGGCTCGGATCCCTTTCTCTTCCTCTCCCTTTACATTTCTCTCTCTTTCCTTTCCGAGGGCCAGCTGAAACCAAAAGGACCGAGCATCCAGCAGTTCAGGACCACCAAGCAAGAGTCAGAGTTGCCTTACAGAAGATCTCGGTGTGGGCTAGCATAGGTGAAGAAAAGCAGACATCCTCGATCGCAAGCGGGGCCTTGTGCTCAGATGTGCTCAAGGATTACAGTGTGTTTTTTCTGCAAAGTGATTCGTTTACCAAAGCCCTGTAATGTTAAAACAAATGAGGGGCCTAATTTATGACATATTAGAACATCCGTCCATGCAAACTCCACACAGACAGAGGAAGATCTGGTGATTGAACCTTGTTCTATGGAGTTAAGCACTGCTCACAGATTCAGTCAATTCAGATTCAGCCAAATTCATCATAGGGTACACACACAGGGACACACTAAGGGTTACTTTAGAGACACCAATTAACCTTACACGTATGTCTTTGGACTGTGGGAAGAAACCATTCATTCATTCATTCATTGGGCTTCTTTAACGTCGCTATCGGCATCAGTGGCCATGTAAGCGACACACACGAGGCTATATCCATACACAAGGTTTTCCCAACACTAGTCACATATATATACACAAGTCAATGCCAATTTGGAGTGATCAATTAACCTAACGTGCATGTCTTTGGACTGTGGGAGGAAACCGGAGTACCTGGAGTAAACCCACACAGACACGGGGAGGACATACACACATACACCCGCTGGGACTGAACCTGGGACCTCCTTACTGTGAGGCAGCAGTGCTACCCACCAAGCCACTGTGCTGCCCACACTGCAGAAACTGTTTTCAACAATATTTTATTTAGATACTATTGTCTAATATTGATATTGCTTAACTTTATTATTTTACTTTTAATAATACAGTCAATTCCGTTTAATCAGACCACATCAGGATCCGAATAAACGAACATGCTCTATGTTACAAGACGGGTCATGCTATGTAACATATTAAATGTTTATCACAACACAATGTATAGGTACTCAGCATGCGAAGCATAATAATGTAAAAAACAAGTTCTTACTAAATTCCAGTCAACG
>JAVSBV010000121.1:1503339-1521111 GCA_033117975.1 Parotocinclus spilosoma
GTGGCTTTTTTTGTAGTAAATGGAAATGTTAGGCAAAGACCTGTAGGTGGCAGTAGAGGGCTGGAGAGAAACTCGGGGGTTTTCGGATAGTGATGCTAGAGACGAAGGGTTTCTTCACGGATATTACATACTTTACATACACGTTCTTTGGTCCGATTAAGCGGAATTTTGGTCCAAATAAGTGAATGACATTACACATATATAATAGGATTTGTTTTGGTACTCTAGGATTTGGTCCGAATAAGCGGCTGGTCCCATTAACCGGTGATCCTATTAACCGAAATCGACTGTATATTTGCTGACAAGTAAATGATGCACTGTGTACTGTACTCCACTGGATATGGTTAAAATAACAATGAAATCCACTTGACTTGACACTTGACTTAGCGTGCATTTCAGTTTCAGGCATATATGTAAATGATTACAGGTGTGGTCTGATTGGACACTGGGTCTAGCCACACAAGGCCGTAATAATTCTTCCCTCATTTGGCCTATAAAAAGATTCTAAGAGCTTTATTTTGGGTAGTGTACCTCTTGGTGAGAGATAATTAACAACGATTAAATTTTAAATATTTACATTACTACACACCCCTGTCTCAGCCAGGTGCTGAGCAGAAGACAGCACCCATTACATGTCCAGCCACTGACAGCTTTATTCACATGAATGTGAAACCTGGATCATATTCAGTGACAAATCCAGATGCTGATTTGGGAAGCCATCGCATATAACAGTTGGTCATTTTGCAACAGGATAATCTTCACCCACACACAGCAAGAGGATTATCTAGGAATGTCTTGCCAGATATAACAATTGCCTGGCCTGCCAGATTAATCGCCAATCGAGTATTTATTTGATCAACTTGAACTCCGGCTTTGGCTGCCTACGCCCTGCTGCAGGTTACCATGCAGAACCTGTATCCCTCCATGCCCAACGTTATCTCATCTTGTACCCAGGTTAGAGGCTGTCTAGGGTAACCTGAGTTGTCTCTAATAAACCAATTCTTTCTAATATTGAATTTACTTACATAAATCATAATTGCATTCATACATATAAAGTTTCATATCATTCACCCACCTCTTTTATTGTGAGTTCTTTTAGTCAATGAGTGTAATTTGGCATCATGTTACATAGAATAAAAATGTAGCTTGTGCATTTATATTGATGGGCAAATTGCACTGCCCATTAATTTGGATAATAATACAATACTGACAGATTCTATCAGCTAAACACTGATAAGAAGCTAATGGGAGGTAGGAAGTCATTCAGAATGGCTTCGTTGAACAATAGTTTATTAGAAGCTGTAGGGTACAGAGGTGGAAGCCAAGTTCATTGTTGGCAAAACACAAAATTAAAAAACAAGTTGGGTCAAAACCAAAAATATTAGAAAACATGAATAACCAGTAGCAACAGACTGAAGACGCGTGAACCAGTTATAACACAGTCAAAGGGTCGTAACCAGACCTCAGAACATCAAACAGAATCAACACAAAAATAAGAATCGCACAGCCGAGCTAAAGAAGATTGTACATATATAGGCCTTGCCTTGCCCCTTTCATACAAAATGGACCATATTCATAATCAGTAAACTAATAGAAAACGGGTAAACTCTGCAGGCTTGGATGTTTTTTTCTCTGATTTAATATAGCATTTATTAATTAGTTAATTAGTATTATTTATTTCTAACAAATATTATGACCCAAAGCACAAAAAAATGGCAACAACAACTTGAAGTTTTTCAAAAACTTGTCGAGGCCATGTCAGGGGGAATATACCAAATCCAATGCGAGGGGGTGGGATGTGGATACACGGTCCAAGCCACAACACTACTTGAGCTGGAAGTTGCCATGGAGCAAGAGTGGCAGAGGATCCCATAAGAACTGCTGGACAATCTGATTCTGTCCATGCCCCATCACTCTCAGTGTGTTTTGACACACTTGGGTGACCATACACCCTACTGACCAGTCAATGTGGGGGCACTCTCATCCATTTTAACATGAACCCCCATGAATATATCACTTAATTCTCAATTAGAGTTTGCGTCTCATTTGCGTAATTGAACAACTTTTCGACTTTTCATTTGCTTTTCTGATGATCTAATCTTGTTTCATGAAATCAAATGAAATGCTTTTTTTTTAAATCATCATATTTATTTTGAAATATCCCAAAATTGTGTGTGCAGTGTACATATCATGTTTTACAACTTATAGTTTCAAATATTCAACTTTTACCCAAGTTGCTATATAAGAAAGCTACAAAATGTTTAAATCTGCCTCATTCTTTTGACCACCACTGCCTACCTGCCACTGTTTGGCTTTTTTAAAAGAATGGTTCTGTGATTAAGTCCCTGGCATACTAATGGAACGTTTTGAGTTCACATTCCAACCACCAAATTGGCACAGTTGAGTTATTGAGCGAGGACCACAATCTTTAACTCTTCGCTCTTCACGAGGGCGTTTCCTAAATGCTGTAAGTGCAGCTTAAATGCACGAGGATTTGGCACTGCACGGCTTGGTCGTCGTACGTGATGAGGCTTTGACTTTGTCCAGTCGTCTGAAAGAATGCTCTCTGGTGTGTGTTTCTTTGCAGCTGAGCTTGAAAGCCTCGAGAAACAAGCAGAACTCCAACAACTAGCATCTGTCCTTAAAGCTTAACCACCAGCAGGCTGAAGTTTTGCCCTCCTCCACCCTAACCGTGGCCACTGATGTTTCCTGTCGCATCGACAAAGATTTTTTGCATGTTTTCACATTAATTTAACTGTAGCCATAGAGACAAGGTTTTGTTACTATGGCAATAGGCAGCGAGCGGAACTGAGTGTTGCTGACACGTCAGGTTCGGAGGAGCGGCAGGAAGGCTGGAGGCTCGGCTCCGTCCGGATGGGACTGAGGGAACGTTTTTCGGGTCATTGTTCACCAGCGATTCGGGCAGCATGGCGTCACTTGGAGAGCCCTCTTAGCATTTTCATGCCCGTAAGCAAGCGTGCAAGCACTAAACGTTCCTTTGGCAATGCCTGTTTCATGTCTAAACTTTAGTACCTCCGATTACACAAAGCACACCAGGGAATTTATACTGCACTTCAGTTCGGGCTGGACTGTTTGTGAAACAGACTATTGTTCCAGTCCTCTTTCTCAGCTGCTGTCTGTCACTTTGCTCATAGCCAGGGCCAAAACAAGCATCTCGCAAAAATATTTGGAAGGAATGCATACACCCATAGCCTTACTAGTTTATTTCTATACCCAGTACAGCAAAAGAATGATTAGTCTCATATTACTAATCCTGTCTTAGATATACTACGCAGCCAAAAGTATGTAGGCGCTCCTTTTAATTAGTGATGCCTGTTATTTCAGCCCACACAACCTTTCTAATATTTACATTGAATGTTGTATCATGGTAGACAACATGAACCTGAGATATTGTATGCTTTGTCGGATTGGCTTCATTTAATTTGTTAATAAACATACATTTCTAAATTCAGGCCTGGAAAAACTTCAGTGTGCAAAAAGAAAGCCGTATGTTAACCATGTCTAGAAGTAACATTGACTTGTTTGGGCTCGGAGGCATATAGGATGAACCATGGCACACAGTGAAATATAGATTGGGATCAGTTGAATCAGTATTCCAGATGTTTTTTTTTTGTTGCAAGAAATGGATAATGTGTGCTTTTATGCTTAAGATGAAGACAAAGATGAACAGGAACATCCAAGCTTTTAATAAGTCCAAAAGCCAGGTTCAATCATGGTATAGGGTTGGGTCAGTACTCTTAGCATATGTCATTTACACTTTTATGATGGCAGCATTAAGACACTTAAATTGCACATCTTAAGACGAAATGGGAAAAAACACCTGAAACATTACATTTCTTGGTATCCCCTATGGAGGTCTAGTGGTTAAGGTATTGGACTATGGGCCAGAAGGTCCAGGGTTCCAATCCCACCTCTGCCAATGGTTGGGGGCCCTTAACCCAAAACTTTCTTGGATTGTAAGACTGTATTAATTGTAAGTCGCTTTGGATAAGGGAGTCTGCTAAATGACATAAATGTAAAATGCTAAATGTGCTGTTGTACAATGTATTGTTTGTAGGAATCAAACAATAGGAACAATACAAAGCATTAAATACTTTTTAAAATGCAGGCCTGTATTATGCTGCCATACGTCCTTTTAACAAAAGCGTCTTCCTAATGAATTACAGATTATCCAAAACAAAGACGCACATGTCCAGCTTTTTCCAGTGGCCCCAATGGCCTTGGCATTTTTAAGGAACGTAGTAAACGTTAAACACTATTGATAGACAAGATCGATTTTACCAGGTGCAATCAAACCCCTTGTGAGCAAACTCGATCCCATCTGGTTGCAGGCTTAACATAACTGAGTACAAAATGGTTCAATATGGTTGGGCTGTTGTGGGCACTCCGCAGCACATCTGTTCTCTTTCAGAGAAGAACGATTGTGAAAGATTTATGTCTCGGACCTGACATTAGCAGGCCTTTTTGAGGAGTTGCCATGGAGCTCCCAATTAGCGGTTACACATCATCAGGCTACAGACATGGGAAGATAATGGATTTCATTCTTGGTGAAATGATGGCAGAAATTAAGACTGAGGCCAGGTGTCCCGTCCAAGGATTACACCTATTTAATAAGCTGAAGTCAATGAATGTGTCAGTTTCATTTATGTTAAATGTACACGGTACTAAATTTACACACCAGTTCAATGCTCTTTGATTCTTGTGTCATTTTGTGTCTGTGTCACGTTTTGATTGGTGAAAAGTCAAAGTTAAATTTATCTCTATAACACTTTTTTATCAATGGAGCTTTGTCTTAAAGCAGCTTTACCATTATGGATTATCTTCTAATATCAAAGGCCGAGTCCAACATGAGCAAACCTAGGGTGACAGTGGGAATAAAAAATGTCCTAAATGTTACAAGGAAGACAAGTTGAGAGGACTAGATGATATGCAGGAAGAGTCAAAAGTCACAGGACATCCTTTTATCAGAAACAAAAACGAGAATTACATATCTGAATACCCCAACAAGTCATGGGTAAGGGGTCATATTGGATTTAGGCTGCCATATTGGATCAAGGGAAAGCTTTTTTCCTATGGGAAGAAGGTCATGTAGCATATCAAAGAACACTGGAATTGTTTCAGAAATCCATTGCCGTTCTCTTGTGGTTCAAAAGTTATCAACACAGAAAGTTGTATCATAGCAACAGACTTCAACAACCGAGACCCAGAATAATCAGAGAAACCAGAACTGTAACACAACAAAACACATAGTGATCTAGGGAAGTCCACTACGCAGCATGTGACGTGTCCTATGACTTTTGACTCACTCTGTATGTAAGAATAAAACTTGATCACTTAACCAGTTAAACTAGATCTAATTCGATCAATTAAATGTATATTAATAGTTTAAAACAAAAGCTTGATAGACAAAAATGGCAAAAAACAAAGACAATCTAATAGTTAAAATATTACAAGTAGATAAATATTTGAAAGATAATTCAATATGATGAAGAATATAATAAAACAGAACATATAAAACTATGGCATACAAGGTGGTAAAAATAAATTAAACATTGACATAGATCATGTTGCAAATGCATATCCGGTGACATTTATAAAATTGATTCATTAATTGATTTAAAATTCAAAATTGGTTCATTCATTGATTCATGTTTGATTTAAATATTATATGATACATTGAAAACATTATATTTTGATCTAATAACTAATGATTCAGTCTTAACCACTTTCTGCAATCCAGTAGTGTGTTTTTATTTTTTAATATGAAATACATTTTGTTTTTCATTCCAATTCTTGTTTTAGAGCAGAATAGCCTACGCTTGTTGCTGCCACACTGCTCCAGGTTTGATGTTTACCTCTGGTCATTATTTGCCTATTATGTGGCTCGTTCTGTTTTTGGATTTCTTTTGGGTACCTACATTTGCTCCCATAGGTGTACTGGTTGCTCTTAAGAAAGGGAGCAATGTTGCTCTATAGTATTCTGGGACCATCACCCATCCAGGACCCATTCTGGTTGCATTAGCGTCAATGCTCCTGTGTAACCAACATTAACCAAGGCATGCGTCTGGTCTCAATATGGACCCATTAACCCCAGAGTCACACCATCTTGCAGTTATTTAAAAGGTCATGACAGAGGGTGACTAATACCTTTTCTCCACTCCTGACCTCTCAACTCTCTAGACACTTGTTCAGTCTTAATATAAACAAAAAGTCTTTTCACCTGTTTAGCCTGAAAGACATGTGCAGATGAAAAGTGGTCGTTGGACCATGTTGGGGGTTACTCGCTTTTTGTTAACCAAACGCCTTTAAAATTTTAATTGCATCAGCACACCTCTCTGAACTGGTACCGCTTAATGTGCGTAACGGGGATCTAGGAAAACTCCTTTAATATGACACTCCCACAAACAAAGTTCACATTCAGGGTAAACCATGGTTTTGTGTCATTTCTTGGTCGGCTGACTTCTTGCTATTTTGAGTCGCATGAATGTTCAACATTTAGTCTTGAAAGACTGTTGTGATGCTCCACAGCTGCTCAATAGTTGAGTTTGAATAAATATGCCCTCCCTGGCACCTCACTGGGGAAAAGGCAATGACCCAGCAACATGAGTCACGCTCGAAAGTGCTGAAATGCTTGTTTTTGAGGTCAACAAGGAGCAAATTGTTCTGTCTGTGAAATGAATCAAACTATTAAGCTAAACTCTTGGGTTTTGAGGTCATGGGTGAGGGTTTGTTTCCTTATGTTTGGGGCAAAAGCAAGCTGAGGGAAGCAAATGTGTTGGAGATTTTGGCTTGTTGGTTATGGATTCATGGTTAGCTGGTGACCTAATGAAGCCGCTTCTATTAAATAGTCAGGACTGCCATTAGTGATTCTTTCCCATTGGAAAGATTTATACCTTATATCTTCCAAACTAAAACATCAACATGTTGTTATTAAAAATAGAGCTGCGTGGATATATCACTGGCTCCAGTCCTACACAAGTATGGCAGTCCATAGTTTCTTCTAATTATGTTTTTTCACATCCCTGCATTACTTGATTGGTAATACCATTCACCATTTAACAACCGCATTACATTATAAAAACGCACAACAGACTGAATGGTCATTTTACAACAGTCACATTGTCTTTTTATGCTGTTGAAATATAAATGTAAAAAATATTTTTACAAAAAAAAACTGTGCAGAAATTATTTGTAAAAGATTGGTGATTAGCCCGGAGAAACAGAGACTTAACGAGTTTATATAGTTATAGGTTAGAGAGAATATACAGGTAGTGATAAAGAAAGGCGTACTACTTACAATAGGGTTTTATGCAAAAACACACAAATGCCATTTACAGCTTGAACTCATCAACATAAACACAAGTACCCTACATAACAAAATCTCAATCAGAACAGTCTCTAGTCCAAATGTGACAAGAGAGCACAAGTTAGTTATACCACACACAGAAACGAATCAGGGTTGCCAGATCCCAGGACACAAACAAGCCCAAAACTACTACACTTAGTACTAACTCCTATTACAGTGTGAGACAAAGACCACTTGATCAGTAAAAAATGTATTAAAATATTTATAATAAACATTTGTATTTAGTCTTTAAAAATTCAATCAAAACAACCTGCAGGAATTGTGTGGAGAGAGATAAGAGCAGACTGCAAGCTCAAATAAGCAGAAACAAGCCCCAAAAACTCCAACCATAACCCAATTGTAACAATAATAAGATTAATAATAATATTTGTAATTGCCTTTATAGAAAAAAACACTCCCAAATTGGCTTAGAATGATTAAAACTGGCAACTGTAACACAAATTATGGTATTTAGCTCTTAAACCTTCACCTCTACTCATGGATACACAGCGTTAATTGGCAGTTGAGGTACCCAGCTGTTTCCACCTGTACTATACAGAGTTAAAACACAAATTTTTGTTTCCAACTGTAATTTATTATCATTTTTGATAGTGATAAGCCGGGATGCAAGCATCTGTCTGCCGAACAAGACCCCTTCACTGCTGAACATGCTTTGAATCATGAGTGTAAATGATGTAAATGTGAATACGGCACGTTCAAATTGAAGTGAATGTGGTTTCAACTAGGAATGGTGATTACATAACACCCTTGCTATTCGATGACAATGCCTTAGCTAACACATTGTTCCATTGTTAGGAAGAATCCTACCTCCGAATAGGGAAAGTGCAACGAAATGGTCACGCGTGTTGGAATTCTGAGACGGAAACATCCCTGTAAGCTGAGTGTGGTAAGGTTAACAAACCAGACATCTCAGCTTGCCCCATTTCGCCCAGTTACAACCCATTGTTTATCTTTGAAACGTGCATTGTATTATCGTGTCAGTTTCAATAAAAAGGACCACACAAATATAGTAATATAAACACATGCAAGTATGTTTGTTCTCTGCTCCCTCTGAATTGACTTCATTTTAGTATTTTTTGTCTCGTCTTTATGGTTGCCATTACTAGCCGTATGACACATGTTTATTTATCTTCCTAATACCATTACACAATGGGACGACATGCAGGAAGATAGAAATCAGAGAGCTGAGCACAGAATATCTGATTGAGTTTTACTGTGGTGTTAATGCAATATTACGCTGCTCAGGCTATTTTTCTGTTTTTTTCCCCACTCTGAAACTCCACCCTGGAATTCATTGATTCATTCTTCTTTAAACCATCTGCATAATAAAGACTCTTCTCAAATTCTGACATGACCTCCAGGCACATCTTTCCACTGGCACGGCAGCCTTTTGTCCACAATATTCTGTAACAGGGCTCACTTTCAATCGCAGAACTTAGATTTCCACTGACTGGCTTGCATGAATGAAGGACGGAAAAGAGACTTTAGGGGGACAGAGATAAGTGGACAAGGCTACGGTCGGGGACTCCTTTGTAACACAAGCGCTTGGTCTTATGTGCATGCAGGTGAAAACATGCCGAGATAAAATCTCTGACACTGGAAGGACAGAGGAGGAATCAGTGGAGATAAACAGGCTGTTGCAACACTACACAAGTCTGTTTCACACATGCTTTTTTTCTTCTCTCTTCCACTTTTTTCACTGTGGGTTGGCAGAGTCCCTGTGTTGAGCTGCCATGGAATACTGATAGGGATACTAGGCTCTTATCAGATGAACCAGCCTGTCTCAGCTGGGACGGAATCCAATGACGCAACAAACTGACACCCTCTCACTTGCACCGTTTGCTCCATGACTGGTTCCCATGTAAAAAATTCACACACATGGTGCGATTAACACCGGAGCCTCCATCAATTCACTAGAGTTCCTGTTGACAAAACTATATGTTCTGTGGTGAATTCAATATGGTCATCATGTCAATATGAATGAACCCTGTCTTACTGGTAACATACTGTACAATACATTGTGTTAGTGTTGTAGTCACGATTGCTAAAGTCAAGACCAAGACTAGTCAGAGTAATCGCGGCTGAGCCAAGACTGAGAGCATGAGTGCCCGAGACAGAACCTGGACTAGATTAATATTTGTAATTGTACAGAAATAAAAAGAAGACAGGGGGAAAATAGTTAAGGGGGAGTTAATTATTAATTCGATTTTTAATACACATTATAATCATCATCTCCCAGATAAACCCTAATCAAGACAACCGTTAAAAGGTTTTGTAATATATTTTTCATCTAATTGCTAAATAGAGAAAGCATCAAAAAAGGGCGAAGACTGTAAATTCACGCTATAAAACAGTTACAGGATGCAAGGCGATGCATGAAATGGCTGTCGGAGCGAAAAACAGAATGCTAAGTACAGAGTTCAGAGCTTTTACTTCGTTAGCTAGGATGCTAAGTCAGCCAAATTGTTCAGTCAACCTCTTGAGAAGATACTACCATACCTGTCCCAAGTGATGCCTATTCGATACTTGAAGCACTGCTCCTAAAAACACTTAATTAACAGGCAGTAAAATGTTAAAAAAGCAGTTATGGAACATATTCCTAAATATAAATTGGTGAATATCAATGAATAGCCGGGTGATGGTTGTGCCATTTGATGTCCAGCATGGTGCACTCCTTAGGGCAGAGGAAGTGATTTGAGATGGTGCCATTAGTCAGAAATAGTCAGAAAAAGTTGTTGGTAATATAAAACTGGACACTCAAAGTTTCATTCATGACATTAAACTTAGTGTTCCCACAAATATTCAAATGGATTGACATCTGAGGAATTTGGAGACCAAGTCAACACCTTGATTACTGAACATGTTTGAAGGTGTGGTAGGGACAGTGGTAGCCTAGCAGTTAAGGTACTGGACTCTGGACCTGATTGTCCAGGGTTCAAATCCAACCTCTGCCAAGCTGTCACAGTTGGGTCCTTAGGCAAAGTCCTTAAGTCACCACTGCTTCAATTGTAAGACTGTATCAGGAAGCTATATCAGAAGCTCTGGATAAGGGCGTCTGCTAAATACCATAAGTGTAAATGTAATAAATGTGTATTATTCTGCTAAAAGAGGACACTGACATTATGTAATGCAGTTACCAAGAAGGGGTGTACTTGGTCTGCAACAATGTTTTTGAGATTGTACATATCCACGTTTAAGCCAGATCACCACGCTGGTAATGCTATTCTTTAAAACTGTCAGTAGTTTTAATGTCGTGGCTGGTCAGGGTATCTCACAACTTTCATGAGAACATCTGAGGATTCCCCAGAAGTTGCTAGAGATAGAGAAGCCTGATGGCACCTCAGCCCTCTCTGAGAGAAATGGTGACCATAACCCCTGTCTTATTCTATATTACTAAAAAAGGGCCTGAAAGTTTGGTTATGAAAGTGTCTTGAGAAAGAAAATTAAATGTTTTACTTCATTCTTAAGAAAAAAATTAGAACAAATTTATACTCTACATTTTTTATGTAAGTCTTCTAAGAAGTTTTCTTAATCTAACAATCATCTTAGGCAGTAAGTGTTGACCAGGTAAAAGTCTATTTACCAAACTTTAAATAGTTTACTTATTAGAAATAAAGCCTACATACAGTCTTTTCAGTTGAAAAGTTGAAAAGTTGTTCGAGTGAAGGTCAAACGTCTTTTGAAATCTAGGTGTAATATTTTTCCTACAAGCGGATTAAACTAAATAATGTCTTAAATAATGTTGTAACTAAACTCCGAAAATAATTATGAATTTCTTACGATAATATTTAAGGATTTCTTATCTTTTCATTTATTTAGAATTATATTAGGAACATTTTCATGAACATCTTATTATTTATCTTAAGAACCTTCATATGTTTTTTTCTTAGCCCTTTGGGAGCCAAGGGACATATTTGGCTCATACTTTCAAATGGACGCCAAATGTGACAATCTACGGTACTAAAAGGGTTAAGGAAGAAGCACTTTCCAAAACTTCACTTTAATTAATTATGTGAGTTAGTCCTTAAAGGTCACAGAAGGTGTTCAGCCCTAGGTTTATACAGTATATACAGTACACAGTGTAAAAGACAGCACAATTTGACAGTATCAAATTCTGTGACATACTGGAAATAAGCAGTCAAATTGATTTGGACAGTACATTTTACACTGAGCCGTTGTACCAAAAAGAGGCGAAGGTGACAGAGGCAAGAAAAAACTCCCATAATGTGATAAGGAAAAAACTTTATGAGGACCCAAATGGCACCACCTTCATTTGCACCACTCAATTTTACTTTTAATATATTTTTAATTCACAGTGATGTAAAAAGTCAAATTAAACTGTTAGACAGCAGAAACCAAGCTGACATTAACAGGTGTCACAGGGAGTCAGGAATCTCCCATTTGCATCATTTTGTACCACAAGAATCGTGAACAAAAAAGACATTGTTTAGTTCAGACACCACAGTTGCCTGGCTGTAAAAGTGTATTCCATCATGACTTTTATATTAGCTAGGATGCTTTTATCCAGAGTGACAATTGAACAGAGCAATTAAGATTTATGGGTCTTGCTCATGGCCCAGTAGTGGCACCATTTAGTGGTCGTAAACCCACGACCTTCCACAATTATAGCCTCAGACACGGTTGCACTAGAGCAAAAGTTCATGAATGAAACTCCATTTGCTTTATTGATTTTTTTTGCACCAAGTGCAATTAAAAAAACATTTGATGTACAAATTCGGATCCTCAACCAATCTAAAGGGTAAGGGCCTTAAGTAGTAGTACTGATTGCTTAAACAAGAGAATATAAAGAAGTCACAACTTTTCTTTTACATTCTCATCATCCATGATAAAGCTAGTTCTACTAATGGCTCTAACGCCTCCTCTTTCTCACTGCAACATTTAAAGCCATGGCTATGCTTCACCAAAATGGATGCTCCACCCTAACACCTTTCACACAGCCACGTGAACTGTAGTCTAAAGTGTTGTTCAAAAATTACAGCTATAGGTCGTTTAAGGTCCATCTGATTGACATCCATTCATTGTAAAGTCTTAAGAATTATAATAGAGAAACAATCTGTCATATATTACTATGTATATATACTATGTGACATCTGACGATATTACAAAAAAACAGTACGTTTTATGAAGGTTAAAAGCATGAATGTTAAAAATTAACTCTGATTTTCTGCTCTATTTGCCCTGCTCCACATTTTCATAGCCTTATCACAATATCGTTTTTTAACACCTAATCAAAGCCATTTAGTTTACTGTTTTGTACAAAGCAATACAATTAATACAATTTCAAATTTAAGTTCGGCCTATTGCTTTGGCCCTTAACAGTCCCAGTCCCATGTGGCCCCTTGGGAAAATTAACTGCCCACCCCTGCCCTACAGCATTTTCCAATACCAGCCTACTTTACTCCACATTTTGTATATTTTCTATTAAAAGTCAAATGCCTACTTTGGACAGTCCTAATAAATACTGCTCACACATATTATGGGATATTTCATTAGGAGATGTTTAATTTTGAAATATCCCCTATTCTTTGTGAGCAGTACTTGATATAATTTGTGATCAAAAGCCTTAATTAGTTATTGAGAAATTGTGTTACATACGGTCCAGAAAAGGTCAAATGCCCACGAGAGTTAGATTTATGGACATGTTGTCATTCTTGGCACATGCTACATGTATAGTATTGATCAGCTAAGTCCAATTTCCGTTTCAGAAATTGTCAGTTCAGTGTAATTAAACGTACACTTTAGTTTGTGTTTTGGTTTCTGTCGGTGTTCCATCATTGGTGTAGCCTGACATGTGAGAGAACTATTAGTTCATAAGGACAAGCTAACTGAACATTGTAAATCTAGTCCGTAGGAGTTTCTTTAGCTACGACGCTTGTCAGAATCACAAAATAAACCCACTAATTTGTTTTGGCATGGCTGATCAATGTGTCAATCAACACAAGTATGCACAGTGCAAATACTCAGAACCAGGTTACCCGTTGCTTCAACTTGCAAGAGACTTTGTTGGGTTGGGTTTCTGAGAATTAAAGAAGATACACCTGCTCTGGAATATTAATGACAGCACATGAAATATCGTCATTTTAAAACTGTTGCTTGCTCTAGCTCTGGAAATGTCAAGAAATTGAAAGATGATATGCTCCAAGTATTTTGTGCATATTGTGCTTTATATCATAAAGCATCTTTAAACCGTCACAAGTAGTCTAAATAGAAGTCATGTTTTCATTTTTTAAGTAACAATGGCTTCCTAAATGGCTTATCTTTATCCCTACCCCGATCGATGCATGTGCAGTTATAGAATAACATGGATTTCTGCATTAACATCTAGATGCTAACATCAGTAATAACATCTAGGCCACCCAAGGAGGATGGGTCCCTTTTTGAGTGTTGGTCCTTCCATGGTTTCTTCCTTCTACATTTAGGTACCGGTAGTCTTTCCTTGTCTCCTCAGGCTTGCTCAATTTGGGATTTGACTTTTAAGATAATATAATATTGTAAATCTGCTTTTAGAAAATTGTACAAAGCGCTATATAAATAAATTTGACATTGACATTAATTAGCCGTAGCACCTGCCCTGATCTTAACCCAAGCCATTCAAATAGACAACCAATCCTGGGATAAGAGCCCAAATAATACAGTACTTTTTTATGATCAAGTATCCTGAAGTCTAAGGATTTGTTCAGACTAGAAAGGAAATTTTATTTCAGTCTTAAATCAGATTTGAATGTCTGCATTGCAAATTACTGAGACCAAATCAGATTTGTCTGGCTGAACTGTGGCCATTTTCCCTGGCATATCCAGAGTGGTTCCTATAGCCAAGATAGCCAAGGTAATCCATTCATAGTTACAAATTTTCATTATTTTCAGATGACTTTCTTTATTATTAAGTAAAACTTGTAAAAAATGACTTATCATTGTTGCTGCACCTGCATACATTTTCTCATATGGCTTTATAGTGTGCTTTTTGACAAGCATTTGAATTTCTAACAAAGATAGAAAGACGTAAGAATTATTATGTCATGCTGAAGTGAATGTATATTCACATTGTTGTTGTTTTAATTTCCATGTGTTTGCTACTGATATGCATTAAGAATAACAATCATAATAAACTATAAAAGGAAGTAATAATATGCCTTTAACTTATGACCATAAACAGCTGGTCACCCCAACAGCCAATCAGGTCTGCAGATATACAAGCAGTTATGGAACTTATGTGTGTGTGTAACTACTTTACGGTTCTGTTCTCACTTGTTACCTCACTTATGGACTAAATACGGTCATAACCCAGTTGATGCATTTAAAGACCTTTATGTACTAGTAATTTGACAGAAATAACTATTTACTGCTAATATGTTGGTGTACATGGTGTTTGTAAGTATATGAGCCTGTCCTATTATAAGTAGTACTCATTTGTTTGTCCACCCACCACCTGTATATTCTGTATATATTAATTATATACTGTTCATAAATGTTTTTATGAAATATCATATGAGATGAAGGAGATACCCCCTAATTTTTGTGAGCAGTGTATTTATAAACTGGTTCACATTCGTTGAGCGCCTGTTTTGTCTGGCTGATATTCTGTGTTGTTTTTGTAATCTTTTAATGCATTTTTGGCTTCTGTCGGACAAACGTATCAGGTCCATCATATCATTCTCTTAAATGTTATGGCTTTCCCCTAAACAGGGCTGTAACAATTATATTACTGTATTTACCATAATTCTTGTGAATTTCCATACATTTGAAATGACTGTGGCATTACTGACGCTGAATAGATGGTATTTTCAGTATCTTTGACACATTTGTGTGTCGTCTACAAGTTTTCTTGGGAAATTAACCTTTATATTTACATTAAAGTAACATAAAAAGCCCATGTGACTATGGGAATGTTTGGTCAATGTCCATTTCAGTCAGAATTCTGTTTAGAAAATGTAACACAGTTGTAAACAATTCTCTTCTTGTTTTCATACTGAGTGTGTTCATCTAGGGTTGTTCCTGCCCTTGTACTCAGAGTTGCTGGGTGGGCACCAGCTGGCTGGTGGCCCTGTGTGGATTAAGCGGAAGATAATGGATAAATGGACAACAACTTTTTGTGGTAACGTTTTGTGGAAGTTGGATGATGCAATGAGACAATGACTCAAAAAAGTACCAACATAACGGTTTAAATGGCAAAAATGATCCGTCTTCATATTTTATTGACAACTTATTGAGATGGTTAGAACTAAAAAGGACCGTGCATATGAAAAAGGTTCAGTGTTCATGAGTATTCTCTGGTTCAAGTATTCGTAAGTATTAAAGTACCTTAATTTGCATTAAAAGCAACAGTATTTCATGGCAGGCAGATGTTTTTAATCTGTTTTTATGGTATTTGGCAGACTCTTATCCAGAATGACAGAAATGCTTGGAATAAATCAGAAGATCCATGTTTTTGGCTGGCTTTACCTACTACTATAATAAATATTATGTCAAATTAGTACACTAGAAGCAGTGTTACTTTCCTGACACACATTTACATCAGATTGAAGATTCCAGCCAAAGAGAGAGGCAACATAAGAGTGTAGACCAAGATCAATTAAGTAAACAAGTAATATAAGTAATATAGAATGAGGTAAGGTTTCTGCCTGGTCGGGACAGTCCCACCAACGTTTTTTTTATTTTTATGAAAAGCCTTATGGCTCTACAGACCAGACTGGTGAATAGCACATTGTTCATATTGAAAGCATTGTTTTGCGATGACAGCTGGAAATTTCTGTTTTTCACCAGAAGTGATGGCTGATTATTCTTGTGGGCTCTGGCCTAGGCACAAACAAAGTGTGATTGTGTGACTCCAAGAGCTGGTCCTTTTCAGAGAATGGGAAATGTAGATCCATCTCTGGTGCTTCTTAGAAGGTTCTGAAAGAATGTTGATGAGCCTGGCACTGAAATGATAAGACACCCTGGAACACTGTTTCTAGTTTCATGACAAATCCTTCCCCTCCTAACCCTTGGTGAGTCATGGCTGATACTGGAAGCAGTAACGGAAATATTAGCGCTCTGTAAGAGGTGCACAGCTCATCTGTCCTGGCTGAAGGAAAATGTTCCATGTTTTTCACTCTGGATGGAAGTGAAACCGACCCGCCTTTGTTATTGTTTGAGTAGAGGGCTTTCGTTTGCCGAGATGATATTTGTACAAAATGGCGTACTATGCATACTACTCATGCTAAACCCCACCCAGACAACGGAAACTACACAAATATTTCCAGCAACATATTTGGATGATGTGTTACTGGGGACGCAATTGCGCTCCGTGTGACGTTTGGTGAACCAAAATGCAAATGGAAAGGAACAGCAATTTCCTGGTGCAGATCATATCGCAATGGTTATCGGCTCGAAATGCAAATGAGGTCAGCAGTAAAGGCTGGTGTTCTGCGAGGCTTACGTGCAGGTCCACTGCTTTTTTCACTATATAGACTCTGATGACACATGGCTCTGTGTACCGGCCAAACCGGAAAAGCAATAGTAGATTAATGAGCACACTTTTGTTTATTATGACCTAACAGGTTTCCGTTGATCAGAGCACATGTTTGTTGTCAGTTCTACTACAGAGCTGAGTTATGGAATAGCCACACTACACTCAGACACTGTATTTAAAGAATAAACTCCAGACTTATTTACTCACGCATTTTGCTTATATCATTTAAACTGCAAAACTTTGAGAGTTTATACTTGATTGTTGGTTGCTGCTAAACCTGGAAGTGCTTTACTGATATGTCTGCCTTCTAGATATTCTAACATAACTCAAGCATGCTGTAGTTTTTATCCCTCACCTAACAGTAGGTTCTCTCTGGCTCTCTATATGAATACTTGTGTCATCCAGCTGGTGGCCCTGCTCTGGTTTCCACTCTTTGGACCTCGTACTCATGCTGCACCCATTCTGTAAATAGACTTTTTGTTCTTTACAACAACTAACTACGTATGCTGTTTTGTCTTCAGGCTATTCTTCTGGTACCAGTTCCAGTCCACACACTAAATGTTCTTCCAGCTTCAGCTCCACTCAAGCTGTTCTTCCAACATTAGTTCCAGTCCCCATAGGGACCACGTCAGAGGACTCTGGACTATGTAGTGATGTATCAATCAATCAATCAATCAAAATTTATTTATGCTGCGCTTTTTACAATGGAGCATTGTCTCAAAGCAGCTTTACAACAGGTTACCATCCAAAAAGGCCAATCCCAGTTTGAGCAAGCGTATGGCGACAGTGGAAGGGAAAAACTCCCTTGTTTAGGAGGAAGAAACCTTGAGAGAACCAAAACTCAGAAAAGGGACCCATTCTCCATGGGCGGCATGGATGTTAACTATAATAATTATATTATTTTACTTAATTAAAA